>JBBMKA010000022.1:1542525-1552641 GCA_037833695.1 Sechiopsis laciniata | reverse complement strand
GGAGGTTCCAAGACCTATTAAATCTTGGTTTATCTTGTATTCTTTTACTTTTGATATAATCTAGATCCTGGATCATAGTGATAGGGTTGAGTCTTAGTAGATATAGGAATAATATAAGAGTATGTTAGCAATTACTTGGGGAGTAAGTTGCAATTACTTGAGAAGTAAATTAGGGTATTTTATTATAAATAGAGAGGGTTAGGGTAGGGTTTAGGCATCCAATTATTGAATGATTATCTTGTAGGGCTCATAGAGAGTATTCTCTTGAGAAGGGAGGTTCCAAGACCTATCAAATCTTGATTTATCTTGTATTCTTTTACCTTTTTATATAATTTAGATCTTGAGTCATATCAATTGGTATCAGAGCTGTTTCAATTCTTAGTTGTAGAGATGGATCAAGAAGATGTTCATTTAATTCAAGAATGGTTGCAAAGTTTGAAGGCCTTGATTGATTCTAAAAAAAAAATTTCAGAGAAGACCTAAAAAAATGTTTTAGAGAGATCAAAGAGGAAATTATATTGGAAGAAAAAGTGACGGATAGGGTTTTGAAGCTGCCACTGCCACCACCGCCTCCGTCGCCGCCACCTCCGACACCGCCGCCGCCATCATCGCTGCTGCCATCGACGCAGCACCACCACTGCTACCGCTACCGCCGTCTCCACGGCCACCGCCTCCACCACCGCCGTTGTTTCCACTGATGCCTCCGCAGCCGCCGCCGCTACCGTTGCTGTCGCTGCCACCACAAAAAAAATAAAATAAAAAATAAATAAAAAACTTAGAATTTTATCTTAGTTATTTGTTTACCAACACCTTGAGAACAAGGTGTATTTTTTTTTGGGCTGGTAGTGATAGGGTTGGGTCTTAGTAGAAATAGGAATAATATAAAGGTATGTAGCAATTACTTTGGGAGTAAGTTACAATTACTTGGGGAGTAAGTTAGGGTATTTTATTATAAATAGAGAGGGTTAGGGTAGGGTTTAGGCATCCAAATATTGAGTGATTATCATGTGGGCTCTTAGAGAGTATTCTCTAGAGAAATGGAGGTTTCAAGTCTTATCAAAACTTGGGTTATCTTTTATCTTTTGATATAATCCTTATCACATTACTAACAGATTCTTTATGTTTATCATCCCATAATGGGGGTTGAGCAAAATATATTTCTCATTGCAATCTCGCACGATCGGGAAGGGACTCAATAAAGGAAAAATTATCCTAAAAAGTTGTACATCACGACTAATAAAAAAACTCATATGTTTCCAGATCATAGAGACGCCAACCTTTCTTGCCAAAAGGATATCCAACAAAGATACGCCTCCTAAACCTTGAATTAAACTTATCTTTTATACGAGGTTTATTTGAAGCATAACATATACACTAAAAAACGCGTGGTTTATCATACGAAGGAGGTTTACCAAATAAGTACTCATAAGACGTTTTTCCATTCAACACATGGGGCAAGAGTTTTATTTATAAGATGCACAACAGATAGGAATATTCACATAAAAAATATTTAGGCAATTTTACTTGAAAACGTAAGGCACGAGCAACATTAAGAATATGTCGTTGCTTACGCTCAACTCTACCATTTTGTTGTGCAGTGTCCACACAGGATGTTTGATGCAAGATTCCTTTCTATGCAAAAAATGACTTCAAACTCAAAAATTCTTGACCATTATCACTTATGAGAAGTTTAATCTTTCTACCAAATTGAGTTTCAATCATAACATAAAAATCTTGAATCAATTTTGCAGTTTCAAACTTTTCTATCATCAAATATACCCAAGTAGCATGAGAGTAATCATCTACAATGGTGAGAAAGAATCGTGCCCCACAACTTGATAAAACATTGTTTGGACCCTAAATATTGCAATGAATTAAATCAAAGCCACTTGAAGCTTTATTTGTAGTTAAAGAGAAAGAATAACGAGGTTGTTTACCCATAAAACAAATTTGACAATCAATTTCACAACTTGTACTACCATAGGCTTCTCCAGTTAAAGATGATACTACTTTCATCGAAGGATGACCCAAACGTCTATGTCATAACTTACTTGCATATGTAACTGTTACTTTATTTGTCAATAAATTACAACTGACCAAAAGAAATAGACTCCATTATATTGCACTTCCACTTCAATCAAGTTCCTAAAATTGTGGTCTTGTACAAAAACATAGTTTGTCTGTGAAAAGAACAATATAATTTTGACGTTCTAAAAGTTGTGATACAGACAACAAATTACAAGTTAAAGTAGGAACATATAACACACTCTCCAAAATTAAAACCATCACTTAACACAATTTTCCTTCTTTTGTAGCTGTAGTACTTTTTCCATTAGGCAACTCAACAGGTGAAGATATTTCAGATGTGCCAGTATCAATAATCCTCTCACTTGAATTATTTTACCACTAAATATTTCAAGCGAGGAGGTTGAAGATTGAACACTCTTAATTGCACACTTAGAGTTGGTGCATTTGCTCTATCTGCCTCTCCAATATCATACGAACCATTGTAGCCTGAACTGTTCATATTACCTAGAGATGTTCATTTTAACCGCGGGGCTGGGGCTATATATATATTATTTATAAAACATAATACATATAAACTCTGATGTTAACATTTCCTTTTCTAACCTAATGTTTAATTTTCTCTTTCTAGTTGTTTGTCAACTGTCACAATATATTTATACATCATTCTTAACCTTTCTTTTTTTTTTTTTATAAAAAAAAACCTTCCATTTATTTTTTTTGTCACAAGTCTCAAGCATCACAAGCAACCGTACTCATCAATTTGGTAAAATATGAAACTTTAATATTCTTGTTCTTATTCTTCTTTGCCTCTGTTTTTCAATTTTTTTGATGAAATTTTAATGATTTATCATGTGTAATATTGTGATTTGAAGGATTCTATTGTTTTTTTAATAGTATCTATTTTATTTTCCCTCTCATTTACAAAGGAATGCATATGTTTTAAGTAAAGTATTCCATTATTTTATTTTATAACTAAAATCAAAGAGAAAAAAAGTTATCAAAGTATCTAAATATTTACAAATATATATATATATATATATATATATATATATACACACACACACATATTTACAAATAAAAAAGGTGAAAAATTTTCGTGGAGAAAAATTCATCACGGGGAACTCGATTCCCGCCTATTCCCCGCGGGAAATCCCCGTCCTCATCCCCGTAAAAAAAATGGTGAATTTTGTGAGGATGGGGATTACATTTGATAACGGGGATGGGGACGGGGAAGCCATTCTCCGGCTCTGCCCCGTGGACATCTCTAAATTATCACCAGCAAAGTTATACCGAGTGGTTAAAGTAAAAATGTGTTGAAAGCCTTCACACAAACCAGACATCGTCGATCAACCCCTATCAGCCAGAACACCAGTCGTCAGTCGCACGAAAGGATATGAACACTTTGTTTTTAGGTTATGAAAAAAAAGTCTCCAATTTAGAGAAGTTTTGATACCATGTTAAATTTAGATAAGTCATGGGCAAAATATCTTGTCTTTTCATTAATTCTTCACAAATATAAATAGTACCAAGAATATCAAAACCTAGGAAAAATCTAATAATGTTTAAATACTAAATACAAATCTAGTCCTAACAGCTAGAGTCAATACACCAAATTTAAAGTACTTATGACTGAAAAACTTTGAAACCAAAGTCTCATGCCTCTTTTATAGTGTTTAGCACATCATTATCTTATAACTTTTTTATGTGGAACAAATTTACTTCTAATATTTTTTCAAAACTCAGTATAGAGATTACAATGAAATAAACTCGAAAGTTTAAAAACCAAAATAGAACAATTTTCAAAGGGTAGATACTCAAATGATATTCTATTTTAATCTTTAATTAATTATTTATTTTGAGAGTAACAAAAAATAATATTGACTTACTTGACCTCTATAGCGAGAATAAACCATTTTTGGGTAATTAAAGCTAGATTAACGCAAGCGAAACAATAATAAATGGAAACTTCTTTTTCTATTTCTAGTTCAAACTTGTAATGGGAGCAATAATTCATCCTCACTAAAAAAAAAAAAAAAAAAAAAAAACGGTAAATCCTTTAAAAATAAAATCTCTGTTCCTTTCAAATTCAACGTGAAACGAAAATAGCAAGCTGCTTCCCGTTTTGAAATTTCAATAATTAATTACAAATTATCTCACAAGACTGGACCCCACAACGCCGCCACGTGGCATATCCCAGTCATTATAAATAACACTCTATAACAAAATCCTCAATTTTTAATATGAGAAAAAAGAAGAAAAAAAAAAGAGAGTTTGTGAAGAGGAAAAGATGACGTGGAAATCGAGGATGGTTCCGAGTTGTTGCAGGGCGGAGCGCCGCCGTGTGTCGGAGTCGGACTCCGACGAGCGGCGGCGGATTTCGAAGAAAGGTTCGTCGCTGAGGCTGTCGTTGTCGGACGCCGGTAATCCGAGCTCGCCGATTTCGATGGACGACTTGTCGAATTCTCTTGTCGGACCGAAACTTTATGTTTTTTCATTTGCTGAGCTTCGAACCATCACTCATAATTTCGCCTCGTCGAATTTTCTTGGTGAAGGCGGGTTCGGTCCGGTTTATAAAGGGTTCGTTGACGGTGAGTTCAAACCGGGTTTGGATGCGCAGCCGGTCGCCGTTAAATTGCTCGATCTTGATGGATCTCAGGGCCATAAAGAATGGCTGGTAGGTTGCTTTGAAATTACGCTTGTTTTTTTTTGGGGAGTTAAATTGTCAAATGTTTTTTTTTCATTGGAAATTTATTGAAAAAAAAATATATATATCATTTGATTTTTTATTTTTTATTTTTGAAATTTAAGTATATTCTTACTCTAACCAACTTTAAAAAATAAAAACAATTTTTTGGAAGCTATTTTTTGTTTCTAAATTTTGTTTGATTTTTGTAAATATAAAAAAAAAAAACCAAAAACACATGGTGAAGTAGTTGTAATAGGTTTAAATTTCAAAAAAAAAAAAAAAAATTCAAATGATTATCAAACAAGATGATTCAATAAATTAAACAAAAAAATGTCTATATTATTTGTAAGTGTGAGCAATTAAATACTTTTACAGATAACTATTCGTATGTTAATGTATTAGTATTTTGATTTTGTTGACGATGTGATTAGATAATTGGTTAGATAAAAATTAAGTTACTAATTTTCAATGAAAAATATTAAAATACCAATAAATGCATACTTAATCATGTTTACCAATGACATCATATTTTGTAGAACCCAATTCTAATAATATAACTCATAATTTAGTAATTAAGAGGTTATTGGTTCATCCCATTTTAAAATTATTGAATTAAAAATTGTATTTTTCTACAAAGGAAAAAAATCTTATTTCTTAATTTTAATAACAATGACTAAATTGTAACTTAAGTTGAATTCTAACCTTCTCTACCAAATTTATAAAAAGTTTTAAAACTTATTATTCTTTTTTTTAAACAATTTAAAACTTATTATATATATTTATTATTTATTTATATATAAAATTCTTTTTAGATAGATAGAGTTTGCTGTCGCTTTTTCTCAATGGTTTATTATTTTTTACTTCGAAAGTAGTTTTTATTCTTTTTTTTTTTTATATGACCTCATGTTTTCTGCTTGGTTAATACTCAATAATATTTTCTATATTAAAAAAAAAAAAAAAACTCAATAGTATAATAAAAGGTTAAATCGAATAAAAAAATAGAAAATATGGGTTTACTTTCAATTGTTAAATCAAGCATAACATATAGAGCTGAATTGCGATTAAGTTGAAATTTTATATTAATTTTGTGTTTTTTTTTGCAGGCAGAAATAATAATTTTGGGTCAAATGAGACATCAAAATTTGGTGAAACTAATCGGTTATTGCTGGGAAGAAGAATACAGACTTTTGGTTTATGAATATATGGCCAGAGGCAGTTTAGAAAATCAGCTTTTCAGAAGTAATCCACTTTAATTAATTTATTTTGTTTCAAATCATGTATAATAACATTTTGACGTCAGCAAAAAAAAAGGTTCAATTACTTAATTAATTATTTAATTAACTAAACAAATAATTTGGAATAATTGTAGAGTATTCAGCTGCTTTGCCTTGGTCAACAAGGATGAAAATTGCTTTAGAATCTGCCAAAGGCCTTCAATTTCTTCATGAAGCCGATCCTCCTGTGATTTTCAGAGATTTTAAAACCTCCAATATTCTTTTGGATTCTGTAAGTTATTTTTATTAAAAAATATATATGTTTTTAACTGTGTTCATAATCAAAAGCAAATGTTCCTAAATGTTGTAAATTTTATTGGGTTTCTTTAGGATTATACCACGAAGCTCTCGGATCTCGGGTTAGCTAAAGATGGTGTTGATTTTGAAGACCAACCCGACATGACTTGTATTATGGGTACTCGAGGCTATGCTGCACCCGAATATGTCAAATTTGGTGAGTGAGGTTTTCTATATGTATTTGTTTATTCTTATTAGACTTAGTTTCTATTTGATTCCTATAATTTTAACAAGAATATTAGAACTCAGTATGTATTCATTTGATCCGTTTAATTTTAAATGCTCAGTTTATAAATGATTATAATTATCATAAGTTTTATTAGTAATTGACTTTTTATTTTTTAAGATATAAGATATTATGAGTTCAATTCATAATGATCACTTATATAATATAATGAATTTTTTACGAAATTCATTGCTAACAAAATATTATAAGTTTCATAAGATCTTTTACGAGTAGTTGATATGTGTGTAAATTGATTTAAACACTCACAAATATTTAATATATAAATAAACTATATGTATTTGGATGAGGAGTTAGTTGGAGAAGTTATATTAATGAATTATTTTGAGTAGTTAGAAATTGAGAATTAAAGCAAAAGACTCATTTAGATTTGATTTTTTTAAGAGGAATTAGAAACAATAGTTTGTTTAGATGTAAATTTGAAATAAATGGTTGTTTTGAGTAATTAGAAAAGAATGATTATAAATAAATTGTTAAAAATAAGTTATTTTGAATAATTAGAAGCCGTGAGTTATTTTTAATAGTAAAATTGATTAGTTATTTTGAATAATTAAACTATTTTGTATATAATTTTTTTAAAATACTTATAAATACTAATTTTAAATCTTCTATAAATTCAACAAAGACAAACACCTCTAACCACCTATCCCTTTCGCTCTACTTTTTTTTAAGTCATCTATAAACTTTAATTATAATAAAAAAAAAAACGCACCAATGATGGATAAGTAAGTAAATAATTAAAGAATAAAAAAAATAAGTAAATAATTAAATATAGAGATCAAATTGGGTTCAATGAAACCTTAATTGGAACATTTGAAAAGAAAAAAAAAAATCGAACCTTTATTTTTTAATATTAAATCACTTTTGCAGGTCATTTGACGACAATGAGTGACATGTACAGCTACGGCGTCGTTTTACTAGAATTGCTGACAGGGAAGCCATCAATGGACCGGAAGACCGGCGAGTTACTAGTGGACTGGGCCAAACCGCTTTTAAAGGACACAAAACGGCTCAACCGAGTCATGGACCGAAGGCTCGAGGGGCTGTACTCGGCCGACGGAGCTCGTAAGGCCGCCGCCTTGGCCCACAAATGTCTGAGCCGCAACCCTAAACGGCGGCCGCCGGTGACGGAAGTGGTTAACGTGTTGAAGTCCTTGCAGGGCTTTAACGACGTGTTCACGGCGCCGTTTGTTTACGTGGTAGAGGATTGCGGCGGGGAAGAGGATAATAAAGGGAGAGATGAGAAAGGTATTGGATTTGGTGTTGGGCTTGGTTTGGGCCTGAGCTGGAAAAACTGGAGGCCCATTTCTGTATGATATTAAAAAAAAATAAATGATTTGGGATACAAATAAATCCCTCTAAAATTTAAACTCCGTTGACCATTCGGTTTTTTGTTTTGAAAAATAAACGTGTTTTTTAAAATAAATGGCTTTCATTTTTCTCAAAGAAAAAAAATTTAGTATTAATTTTCAAAATGTTAAAAGTAAATGGTTATGGACTTTTTTACCTTTTTTTTTCTTTTTTAACCATTGGTGGAAATTTTGAGTGGTGGAAGAAAGGTTTTGAGAAATATATATAGAATACTTGTTGAAAAAATTGTTGGTGTTTCTCCTCTTTTCGGTTTGACTATACGATTGTAAGTTGTGTGAATTCAAATAAACAAATTAATGGACAAAATTCAAAGTACAATATGATTGTTGTATAACATTATTAGATTCTTTTTATGTCATAATAAGTATAATCTAAGTGTTAAAAAAAAGTAGAATTTATGTTATTCTCAAAAAAAAAAAAAAGAAGTAGAATTTAAGTGTATAGTTTTACATACATTTAAGAATTATACCGGTTGAACGATCGAATTTAACTATAAAACATTACTTACTTTAATTAATTAGTTAATAACTATATATTTTAATAAACTGAATAAGTTAGGGTGGTTAGTCTGCCTCTTCCAATATGTACTAACAAAAAAAAGTTAGGGTGGTTTAATAGTTTGTCCAAAATTATTCACTAGAAATTATTTTAATATACGTCCTCAAATTAAACTAGTTTAATGACATTCTATTTAAAACACATACACAAAGTTCAACTTATAAAAGAGATAATACCCATGTTTGCTTTATGGGATACCAAAGTAGCTTTCACTAACACCAACTATAAGAAGGCGATGTCGTCTTCCTTTCTAGGCATTATATGGTTTGTTGAGAAGGAGGGAAGCTGTTATCTATGTAATTGCGATCTTTGTTGGTTGTTATTTCGACCGAACATTCTCTTTACCTAATTTTGTCTATCTAATCAAACAAGACTGAATTCTGCCCAACCTACCTACACTTCCCATCATATTTAGACGTAGACGCATGAGACAACGGCGAGGTATCGAACATGGTTCTATCTAATCTAATCTTACTATTAATTTCTATAATCTTCTAGTCATTTTCAAATTGAGACTCAAGGACATGCCTCATAATTCTTAACACACAATTCGCTAGATTAGTTTTTTTAACTATATAACCAGGTAGAGATTTAAATCCACAATCTTTTTATCATTGGGTATACATTGATGTCACTGAGCTCCTATTTTTATTAGCTAATTCACTAGATTAGTTGATCTACATTCACTTTCATTTTTATTCACAATTTAAATTTGTGTATTTATGATGGGATTAGAATAGAGGCCAGGCAAGTAGAGATGTCTATGGGATGGGGCAAGGACGATGAGGATTTTATTGTCTCTGTTGAGATATGCCTTGAACGCACTAATGCCCTGCGATTAGTAGTCGGGGGTTCCGCATGTGTTTGCGCATCAGCATTTTGCTTTACTGCTTTCACATTCTGTAATAAGGTTCAATGAGAGTGCATATATAAATTCGAATTAAGTCATAACTGTATTATGATGTTCATTCTGTATCTCTGTAATTTCGTTCTCTCCTTAATAAAACTCCGCCCCCTCTCTGCCTGTGGACTAGCTAAAACTACGTTAGTGAACCACGTAAATTTTTGTGTTGTTTCTTCTTCTCTCTCACGTTAACTTTATCTTCGATTCGGTTGTTGATTTTCGTTTTCATAACAGTCTCCATCCCGTCACTCTTTTTAATCATCATCTAGATGAAATTCACTGTTAAATTTTGTGAGAATGAAGATCGAGATTCCCCACGAGACATTTGCGGTGATCGAGTTTCTGTGAGGAATTGTTCCTTCTAGGGGTGTACATGGGTTGGGTTGGGTAGGGTTAAGGGTAATTTTTGGGTTGGACCAACCCATAAATTTGGGTTGATCACTATTTTAACCCAATCCAACCCAACCCTATATTTCCGAGTTGGGTTGGGTTCATCGGTTCAAAAGATTTATAAGCTCAAGGGAGGATTATAAATTCGACAAAAACATACTTATTGTTTCGACCTTTAGAAGTCAAATTTCGATACAAAATTTTAGCTAAATATTGATTAAATCTTTGAATATAAAATTACAAAGATGTATGTCCAAATATACAGCTAATTTTATAATGAAAATGAAATAATGAAAATGAAATTATTCCATAAAGATAAAAATTAATTTTGAATTTTAAAAAATATTGTATACAATTATAGAAA
>JBBMKA010000022.1:1461363-1525218 GCA_037833695.1 Sechiopsis laciniata | reverse complement strand
GATCTTATATAATTTTTCTGAGATTCATGTCACAACTATTTTAACTTATGTTCATTTTAAATCTAATATCTATATTCTATTTATGATTTTAAAAATCAAACCAAAATTTAATGTTTTCACAAACTTGTCTTAACTTTTGAATTTGGCTAGAATTCAAATACTTCATTGGAGGAAGATTAAATTTTTTGTTGAGAATTTGAGTGAAAAAAAACTTAAATTTAAAAAGTAATAATAAAAATAAAAACAAAGAACCAAATGATTATAAAAAAGAAAAGAAAATCCTAAACTTTGAATTTGTGTTCCATGAAATTTTAATTTCACGTGTAATAGATCTATGAACTTTAAAAACTATCTCGTGTCTAACTTGTGTAGGAAGTTTTCCTTTCCAATCTACCTATGGTAGAGGAAAAATGATGACATAAACAACCGTTTAACCTTTATAAATATTGAGAAAAACACACCACATAAATGTGTAGGACATTTAGAGATGTGGTACCATTAGATGCAATAAAAATTATATACCTTAAAGAACAATTTATTTATAAAACTATTTTTGTAGCTATCAATAATGTCTCACCTCCAAAATGTAGAGTTTCCTTACACATTCATATATATGAGAGTCACAAATATTTATCAAAGACTAAGAGAGTCACGAGTTCAAATCCTCTTAAAAAAACTTCTCATTTCTATTAATAAGAACACAAATTTTTGAAAGGTCCTCAACTTGTGCAAAGCATTCTCTTTGTTCTCAACAAACCCATGAAAAAGGGTTTAATGAATCAAGATCTTTCGTCAACTACATAAACTAAATCGATGGTAATAACATGTTGTTCATGAGTATAATAGAGAGTCAAAATGCTTATAAATTAAAGACACTTTGACGGTTAAGTTAATAATTTAAAATGTGAGAAAGTGTTTAATATACCCATTTTGAAATGTACGAAAAGAGGTATGATTGTAAATTATTGGTCACACGCATATAGGAAAATGTCGAGTTGTCATATTCTCTTAGGACCCTAAACTTTTTTATTATCATGTCAACAAAAAACTATTTATAAACATAAAATACAATGTTCATAAAGGATATATATGAATGCAATTCCACATGTTTGAACTTGTTGCTTATAGTTTCATTCCAATTTTCTTAACCTTAGTCTTGAGCTTGCAATTTGAGCAAATTTCCTACCCTCTCGTGAGGTGTTTTTATTTTAAAAATATAATTCACCTTTAAGAAAGGCAAATTTAATTCAGTAACTCAAAGGTTACAGATCTCCTGTCCTGAATATGGGACATGTTTGGGTTCAGCCATGGCTGCACTCGCTGATGTAGTACTCTCAGAGTCACAAATTTTTGTTTTTTTTTTTTCTCTCTCTCTTTATGTGGTTATCAAAGGGGGGTGCAGTCATGGGGGTGCAGCCAACCCTTCTCCTGAATATTATCAAATATTAAAATAAAAAAGATAAAAAAAACTCATTTTTTCCATACCATTTAATCAATAAACCACCAACGATTTTTAAGGAAACAAAATTATTATTATATTAATAAATTACTTTACATTAATGCAAAGCCACCACACCAAATTTCACATATTCAATCGCGCATTATCTCTGATTGGGCTAAAATAAATGGGCCGAATATTTACACTCTAAATCATTGTTGATCAACTTAGATTGACAGCGGCGCAAAATCTAAAGAATCTATATTAAAATTCTGATTGCATCTAGAAGAAGGGTTTATTTTAGTCCGTATATTTACTTTAGCTTATGTTGGAATTTAAACTTTTATAAATTCAATTTTAATCCAATTTTTCTTAAAAATCACTTTCTTTATCGGTTATATTTAGAAGTATGTTTGCATTTTATTCTGGTTTATATTTAAACTATTAATATTATTGAAATATTTTCTATTTTCAAGCTTATCAAAAGAAAAATTTAACAATAATTAAGATTAAGATTAATATTAATATTATTGAAATAGTTTCTATTTTCAAGCTTATCATAAGCAAATTTTAACAATAATTAAGATTAAGATTAATATTTTCTGTTTAGTGTAATTTTTATATTAAGATTTTTAAAAAAAATATTAATTATGTTCAACATAATTAAAATTAAAAAGTTTGAATTCATAATTTTTTAATGAATTAAATAAGGATGTTGAATTGACTTGAGAATATATATATAAAAAAAAAAAAAATTATAATAAAATCAAAAAAATTATAAAATACATGGATCGAACAGTATTTTAACCCAAACAAGCTTGAAAATAAAATAATCTGAAAAGAAGAATTAGTGGAGGTTTAGTTTTGTTGGAGAAGATAAATCTTTTTAGAATCCCAATTTGGTGCTTACCTGTTAAATTCGAATTAAAAAAAATTAAAATAAAAAATGAAGATAGAGGTCAAATTGAGTGGCGAAGGGCTTAATCGTCATTTAGAAATTTATATTTTTGTGGTGGTGGTGGTGCTGCCGCTGGTATTACCCAAAGAGGGTTTTCTCTCACAGAGAGGAGAGAGAGAGAGAGAGAGAAAGAGAGACGAATTCTGAAAGCCGATAGAACACTGAAGAGAGAGAAAGTGAGAGAGTTGCAAATTTCGGAATTGAAGATTTAAAGTTTGTTGTTCTCTGTAATTCTTGAGCCTTTCAACTTCCTCCGATCCATTTCCATGGATCCATTTGATTTGTTTCGAAAAGGTACGGATTAGTATATTCCGTTTAATCCATGGATATATTTGTTAGGTCGTCGCTGTGTACAGTTGCGATCAATTCTTTAACTAATCTGCGAATTTCTGTGATTGATTTCTTGATTTGAAGGTTGTTAGATCTCTTTAATTTCATATTCTGATTCTGTTTGCTTCGTTGATTTTATGTATTCTTTCTGGCTAACGTTTGTTTTGGTTAAATTTGGTAATTTTTATGTTTTTGTTTAGGTTCAGATTTCTAGGTCTACAGGTTCTTGTTATCTTCTTTATCTTGTTTTTATTCGATTATTTTTTAGTTGTTTTTCTTTTCTTTCCTAATTTCATTGAAGTAACAAATGTCATGTTTTCCTTCGTTCTAATTGTGTGAAATTAATGTTTTCTGCATATGATGATGTTTGGCTTCACTTTTCCTGCAGCTCGTACTCAGCTGACATGATAATGTTAAGTGTATGTTCAATTCATGAACTGAATGATTGTTGTATGATGTATCCCATTTCAATCGGTTGAAACTTGAATTACTTGCAAGACTTCTTGTTTAAAGGATGTAGATTCTTCTAGTTCAAGTTATATCCATGCTGCAATACATAGTTTTTCGTGAGGATAATTTGTGCAATTTCTACATGGCGCTTGATTGAATATCTGCAGTTCATTTCATTTCAGATAAGAAATATCTGCAGTTAATTTTTCTATCTTGTGTAAGATGGATAAAAATTAGTCAATTTTGGATTAATTGACTAACTCTGATGAAATGAAATCATTGTTTGCAGGTTGTGGTTGATGCTACAAGAAGTTGAGCTTTTCCCTACAGATTTTCTTTTTCGTTTAAATACAATATATGTGAGCATTTTATTTTGTGTTAGCAAATAATGAACGTGTCCAAGAAAGGAATGCAAACCAACGAGCCGAAACAGAACAGTGGAAGCAAGGTGACAGCTTTGAATCCAAATGCAGCTGAGTTCATTCCCTTCTCCCTCAGAGCATCTCCAGTTGGAAGTAGCAGTGTGCCAGAGTTGTCAGCAAAATTTTCTACTTCTGGGTCATTTGGGAAAGCTGTTCCTGTTCTAGATCGGACAGAGTCATCTGTATCAAATAATTCTGACGATGAGGCCCGTCAGTTCTGGAGGCATCAGCTCCCTGATGATATCACGCCTGATTTTAAGTCAATGGGAGAAGATGAGAACCTGTCTTTTGGAAATATTTCGTTGGCAGGCTTATCCTTGCGTGATGACAGTGAAGCCGCTTTATTTGCTGCTACTACTGGCAGTGAATACCTGCTGAGTGATCAGCAGGATTCAAATCTAAATCACTACAACGGGGCATTTTCCGATAAGTTTGGATCCTCTACTGCTTATGGAGAAGATCCATCTTCAGCCAGTCTTTTCCAAATTTCAAATAAACCTTGGCAGAAGCCAGTTCTCAACAGTAATCAACCTGTTAGCAATGAGCGACACCTTCCCTATCACAGCAATTCTGGGAGAGGGTTAGCCATGGATGTTTTCGGTGAGCAAACAACTATGGATGACAGTGATATTCTGAACCCTGTTGAGTTTTTGGCTTTACAGTTCCCTGGCTTTGCTGCTGAAAGCCTTGCAGAAGTTTACTTTGCCAATGGAGGTGACTTAAATCTGACGGTTGAGATGCTCACTCAATTAGAGGTAAGTTGACGTTTAAAGGTTTGTAAATAAAGTAACCTTTTAAGTCTATCAGAGTTAGTTGACTTTTCATGTCTAAGGCATTGAGTGGGAGGCAGCATTCATCTCCTTTATCTTAAAAACATCTCAACATTAAACATGCTTCAATAGTTTGGAGGGTAAATTAATTTAAGTCACATCTTCCAATGGTCATTTCTTGATATTTCAAATATCTCTTATAAAAGTCTGGAAAATGGTTGTTGTTGTAATACGTCTTTTTGATAGAGATGAACCTATTAATGTACAACACAGAATAGGTGTACGGATTTTTCTGATTACTCATTGATCTTATATGGTATGCGTAATTAAGAACCTTCTCTTGTTGTATAAAGAGATAGCAAGCTAGTTTTCGTTATCAGAACCATGCTCTTGTTTTTCTTTATGTTGCTGTGTATATTTACCATACTGTACTATTTCGAATTGTAGCTTCAAGTTGATGGTGGGATAAATCAGAACCTGAATTCCAAGACAATGTCTGCCCCAAATCTTACTGCAATGGACTTTCCTGCACTTACAGTGCCAGGTGGTCAAAATGGTCATCCTAAATTTGATGGTGCTGATCTCCAACAAAGTACCAATCCTTATCTTTCTTCTGAAAAGGATAACATGTTCTTCTTCAAGTCAAGCAACGCCCCATCTAGAGGTGCTGTCGATTTTGCTTCTACTGTCAGGAAATTAGCATCTCAGGATTCTGGTATGTGGAAATACAATGGAAACGGTTCTGCTGATGAGTCTATTGGCTCAAGTAGAAGTTCTAATACTTTTGCTAGCAAGTACTCCACCGGTGGTCATGGGAAAGACACTTATAGTGAGAGGTTGCCACATCGGGGTTCAACTCGGGCTGCTCCGGTTTGGCTTGAAACAGGCGAAGCAGTTGGTAATTGCTTAGCTGTCAAAATCTATTGTCTTTATTTATCTGATACAGAACAATCTTTTTTTTTTTTTTTTTTTTTTTTCGTGTTTCTACTTTAATATCATTACTTGGCAGCAAGCATGTATTCTGAGCAGCGGGAGGAAGCACGTGATCATGCCCGCCTCCGAAATGCATATTTTGAACAGGTGTGTAAGACTGGTTGTTGATGCTCTTCTTTGTCCTTCTTCAATCAGATTTGGCTCAGGTAACTACACTCTTTTTTCTTCAAAAATAGGCACGACAAGCGTACCTCATCGGTAACAAGGCTTTAGCGAAGGAACTGAGTGGAAAGGGACAGTTACATAATATGCACATGAAGGCAGCTCATGGAAGGGCCCAAGATTCTATTTACCGGCAGAGGTTTGTTTCCCTTTGCTGCTTTTGTCTAGACACGAACGATGCAGGTGAAATTTTATGTTTAATTTTGATTTCCTATCAGTGTCATTCTTTCAACTCTGTGCTCAACTCAAAGATAATTTGGAGAAAGTGTATCAATTCATTTCCTGAATAATTTTCTTTGATTACTTGGACTGAATCACCCTTTTGTTCTGAGATGGCTCTGATCATTGATGGCACACTTTGCTTAAGACTTGCACTACACGACTACAGGAATTTCCTGAATTGCTTGATAACTGGCTTACAGTTCTTTTCTGTTGTGCTGTTTGTTGTTGTGCGTGCTATTTCCTCAGGAATCAAATTGACGCAGACAGTCATGGAACTGGAAGGGGACACGAACACATGATCGATTTGCACGGGCTGCACGTTAGTGAAGCAATTCTCATCCTAAAGCACGAGCTGAGCGTGCTGAGGGGTACGGCCAGGGCCTCCGGACAACGCCTGCAGGTTTACATTTGTGTTGGAACAGGACACCACACCCGAGGCTCCCGCACTCCTGCTAGACTTCCCGTAGCTGTACAGAGATATTTGATCGAAGAAGAAGGGCTCGACTTTAGTGAGTCGCAACCAGGGCTGCTTAGAGTTGTGATTTATTGAGCCATGGAAGGAGAAGAGAGCAGGAGTTTTTTCCTTTTTGACTTAAAAAAAAAAGCCATGAAATCATACTTGTGATAATCACCATTGTTGTTGTACCGTAAATGGTTAGGAGAGGAAAATGAAGGTAAGTAGAATTGTATCAAGTTTAACCGAATGGACAGGGGTTTAGCATTTTTTAGCCCTGAATCGGCAATCTCTTTGCAACTTTTTTTTTTTTTTTTTTTTTAATTAGGTTTTATATTGTACCTTAATTTTTTTGTCAAATCTTTAATCTTTTCTTATTCTCAGATAATGCAACTGTTAGAATCATTTTTTTTTCTCTGAAATTAACTAACATTTGGGGATTTGAATCTTTAGCCACTTAATTTAGTTGAGGTAAGTTTTTGTTGAATGTTAAGAGTCGAATTATATGAGAATATAGATAATCAAATCAATAAATAGATATTGTTTGAATGGAGCTTCATCTTGCTTTAACAATCGGAGTTTGGGCCTTTTAGTCTCAGCAATGTTATTGCGCTGCAATGGCAATACTTTTGTCAAACATCTACCAACTATGAAATCGTTTTTCGTTCAAAAAAAAAAAAAACTATGAAATCGTTTTATATCAAAAAAATATTTTTATCAATGAATCCTGTTGAAACTTACACAAATTAGCATGGTACAGATGGTCGAGTAAGATCAATCAATGGAAGTTATGGGTCCAAATAACATCCAAGGGTGATTTTGTTGGTCGAGACTTGAATCTACAAGATGTCTGAGGGTCTTAGGATACATGTAGGTATACTTGATATGTAGTGGAGTAAAACTCTAATTTTAATATTATTTAGAAGAAGAAAAAAAACCCTCCAAACGAGTTGATTAATGATTACTTTCTAGGCATTGCCACCAATAAGCATGTGTACCCTAACACTTATATTTTATGGATGAATTTGTTTTGGTTGTAAAAGAATTTACTCCTCTATCTGGCCATCTGTTTTTGTTTTGTTGTTGGTTCACAAAATTGATTGAATAGAATATATTGTTTGAGTTGTTTCAACTGTAAACTGTAAAGACCAAATACAAAGGGTGTGGCAGAAGACATCCCTCAAGCTTCGTCAACGCGGTCTGCCCATCTAACCATTTGAGTCAGTAGAAGGTAGATATCTGGTTGGCATTAAATTCAGTTTCTTTTTTTTTTTTCTTTTTTTTTTTTTCTGGAAGTTATTTATTTATATTTCTTAGAATTTGTAAGGAAAGAGTGGTTTATTATTATTATATTTTAGTTCAACAACATTTTCTTTTTCATATTCGTCACTGTTTAGACTAACTTGTGCACAATTCGATTAATGACACGGACTAAGGATATATTGCTTGACTCTACAACATTTACATGTCAAAAAAACCTGTAAGAAATTAATTTTTAGGTAAGTGGTTACTATTGATTAAATACATCTTCTTTTAATTCTCTAAGGTTTCTTGACCATTCTATGATGGTTCTAAGTTCCATCGAAGAAGATAGCAAACTGTTCTCAAAATAAAAAGAAGACCCTCGAATATATCCTTTTACAAGTGTGGTTGAGAAATTCTAATTGAGAATTTTACCTTATATAACCTTTATATAATTGTAGATTTTTCTCATTTTCTTATGACCGTACACTTTCAAGAAAATGTTATGATCAAACAAAAAAAGAATATGTTTTGTCTATTAATTTTGTTTAAAAAAAAGTGTTTATTAAAAAAAGAAAATATGATTACTTTTGGTTGAGTATGCCATTTCTTTTGTATAATTAATTTTGTAACCATTTATGCCACAAAGTTCCTTATTAGAAAATGAGGACAAGATGAATATAAATGTTATCCTACATGCCTTCTAAAGATAATACGATTGCAAGCTCATACAATATTTAGAATTATGATTATTACCTGTAATAGTAAAAGTACATTATGCAACTTTGAAAAACTTAAAATTTTGATTACCTAAGTTCGTATTGTAATTTTATGAAACAAAATTACTTGGTTACACACCCATTAAAATAATAACAATTAGACGGGAAAGTAGAAATGAGATGTTTTCTTTTCGTTTTCTACCAGTCATAAACATTTCAATGGTGGTGTATATGCGATCTAGCTACTTATTTCTACGTATATTATGAGTTAGCAAGAATATAGTTTAAGGGATATTGGGATGAATATGTCAAGAAGATTTTTGAATTAAAAAAGAGAAAAGAGATTACACAAATTTTGTAAAGACAAAACTTAGTTATAGTAGTTTTTTCTTTTTTCTTTTTGATATACATGATTGTCCGTGTCGGTTTGCGCGCACCTCGACTAATGTCACAAGACATACTGTTTGATTCTACAACATTTGAATGTCAAGAAAATTCGTAGAAAATTAATTTTTAAGTATTATGGATTGAATCCCATTACTTAATGCACAATAAAACCTTCTTTGATCACTAAATCACTTCATTTCATAACTTAATTATAATAGATTGACAATATAAATTTAAAATATTTTTTACAATCAAATACGGTAAGATAAGAATTTTTATTCACTCACAATAGTCCAAGTGCTAGCCTAGGCATTTACATATTCTAAGAAAAGAAAAAATGATTTTTTCTTTTGTAGATATTTGTAAGTGTCTAAGTAAGTTTGTGCACAACACTTCCATTATTCAACTTGAAATGAAAATTATTTTTAAAGTAGATGATTGCTATGGATTCGAACTAAAACTTTTTTTAATGTTCTTTAAATTATAATGGTGGTTATCAAAAAAAGGAAACAGAGAAATTAAAGTTCAAAAAAAAGTTGGGAATTAATGAAGAATAAATGGAATTGGCGCGGAGGGAGTTTGGTGTTTGCAATAACTAATTCCCACCCACACAGACTTTCCATTTTCCCTCTTTATATTCTCTCTCTCTCTGAAAAATCCCAAATCGAAATTGAAATTCATTTCTCTCTCTCTATCTTACTCCTCACGCTATTCTCATGGCTAACGAACAAGACCTTCTGTCCACTGAGATCGTGAATCGCGGCATTGAATCCTCCGGCCCCAACGCCGGCGCCATCACCTTCTCCGTCAGAGTCCGCCGCCGTCTGCCGGACTTCCTCCACTCCGTCAATCTCAAGTACGTCAAGCTAGGCTACCATTACTTGATCAACCACGCCATTTATCTCGCCACTCTTCGGCTCTTCGTTCTCCTCTTCAGCGCCGAAATCGGAACCCTCAGCCGCGAGGATCTCTGGCGGAAACTTCGGCAAGACGATGATGATCTCGCCTCTGTTCTTGCTTTCTTAGCCGTTTTCGTTTTCACTGTCTCTGTTTACTTCATGACACGCCCTAGATCCATCTATCTCGTTGATTTTTCCTGCTTTCGCCCTTCCGATGACTTCAAGGTTAGTGCATTTCGATTTCGCTTCTCTTTTTTCTTTAATTCGATGAACTGTTTGATCTGGATTATCAGGATTTGTACCTTCTTGAGATCAGAACTATACATTATAGCTTTTATTGACGTTTGATCGAGTGTTGATTAATTAATAGCTTTCTTGGATAGATATTCGCTTCTTTCAGAGAAGATTTGATTTGGTTTGGTTTTGTTTTGTTGGTAACTAAAATCATTAATTCATTCATTTATTGTTTCTCAACACACATCCAAAAGTTAGTAGGAGTTAATCATAAGTGCATTGTGTAGTAGAAACTAGAAATTCAGTGATAAGGATGAGAGAAGGAATTTTTATTTAGAATTTTGAAACATAAATGCTAGAATAGTTATGAGAACAAAATAGAACTGTGTGTTATATATAAATCAGCATTTTGCAGGTATCAAAGGTGGAATTCATAGAACTGGCACGAAAATCCGGCAAGTTCGACGAAGGAAGCCTGGAGTTTCAGAAGAGGATTTTACAGTTATCAGGAATCGGCGACGAAACCTACATTCCGAAATCGGTGATCGCTTCCACTGGCAACTGCACCACCATGAAAGAAGGCCGAGCGGAGGCCTCCACCGTGATGTTCGGCGCTCTCGACGAGCTTTTCGAGAAGACCCGGATTCGTCCAAAAGACGTCGGAATTCTCGTCGTCAACTGCTCGATCTTCAATCCGACGCCGTCGCTGTCTGCGATGATCATCAACCACTACAAGATGAGGGGAAATATTTTGAGTTACAATCTGGGCGGAATGGGATGTAGCGCCGGAATTATTGCGATCGATTTGGCTCGCGACATGCTTCAGTCTAGCCCAGGTAATTACGCCGTCGTGGTTAGTACGGAGGTTGTGGGATATAATTGGTATCAAGGCCGTGATAAGTCTATGCTTATTCCTAATTGCTTCTTCCGTATGGGCTGCTCCGCCGTGCTCCTTTCTAATCGCCGCCGTGACTTCCGCCGTGCCAAGTACTGCCTCGAACACGTCGTTCGTACACACAAAGGAGCTGACGATCGTAGCTTCAGGTACTTTTTTTCGTTTTCCTTCATGCATGAATGGAAAACATAAGGGCCACTTTCCTTTTCTTTTTTGTTAAATAATTTTCACGTCTGTTTTCGTCTTACAAAAATAGAAAGTATAGAATTTATTTTTATTACATACATTGACAAAGTTGTTCATAGGGTAAATTATATACATTCACAAAGCTGTAGTTCATAGGGTAAATTATAAATTCACCCAATGGTTTGAAAAAGTTAAAACTAAGTCTCGATAGTTTTAAAAAAATAGAAGTTAATTTCTATTATTTGTAGGAAATTATCTTTAAAAAAAATGGGGTGAAATTATAATTTAATCTTTATAATTTAAAAAATTAAAATTTAGCATTATGATTAAACTTAAAAACAGTTATTGTAATTGTTAACAATTGACATATTAAATCCGTAGAAATTAACTTATTAGACAAAAAAAAAAAACATAACTCCCTAACAAATTAGGAATACTTTTTTAGGTTTTAACTACGAGAATTTAATTCTAATTTTTACGAATATAAGTATTAAATTCTAACTTAAGAATTTATATATACTAAATTTTAATTTTCTTTTATTCATAAGAACTAAATTTGTAATTTACCTTAATTTTATATATACTTTTTTTAATTCTATTCACAACTTTTTTTAATTATAAATATATATTTTATATCCGTTAAAGTTATGTTATTTTTTGCTATTTTAATTTATATAAGTTAAAAAGTAATATGTTTTTAAAAGAAGTTTTAGACATAATTTTCAAATTCAATAAAAAAAAAAGTAAAATTGGAGTAAAAATAACACGTTCTTTTAGTACATATAATAATGGTTGTGTTTGAATGCTCTTGGGCTTTTATTATGTTGTGTAGTTGTATTATTTAGAGGCTCATCTTCCAACTGCCAACAAAAAATGTTGTCAGCTGGTTCATTGTATCATATAACTGCCAACATGATTTTTTTAGTTATTATTTGATATATTTATTGGACTTATTGATAAAAGCATGAAATTTTCTAAATTAACTAATTATTGATCATGTATCTTTTTCTTGGGTAATAAGATGTATAGGTTATAATACACTTAACTCAATAGTCAAACCTATGAACTTTATGAAACTGAATTTTTATGTTCTTGAGCAGAAAAAAAGGACTATTTAATGGTTTCCTATCAACTATAAATGAATGATCAGCTAGATTTTGAACTATCATCAGCATTTTCTATTTCAAAATCAGTCGTTTGGAAGTTTGAGAACTAGCAGATAAGTGAGTGAGACCTAAGGCAAGCCATTATATTGTGTTGAAAGTTCAACTTGAATTTTCGATTTCTTAAATTTTAAGGTTTTTTTCCTATTTAGATCATCCTTTTGTTTAAAATATATATCTATTTTCATCCTTCAAATTTTACATTTATTTCATTTTTCTTCGTGAACTCTTAAAAGATTGGTTTTCGTCTCCAAAATTTTGAAAAATAACAAATTTATTCTTTATCTTTAATTTTACTTTTACCAAATGAATAACATAGTTTTTCTTTTAATCCCTTACACAACTTACAACTTCTTGACTGGATAGAAATATGGTTAGAGGCAAGAGCAACTGAAATTGGTTTAAGAGCAAAATACTGCCAATACCCAAATAATTAGTTTTAAAATTCAGTAATAGTTCTTCAATATAGTTACATGACCATTAATACAGCATGAAACAAATGTGTTTGGATCTTGAATGGTGGCAGGTGTGTGTACCAGGAAGAAGACGAACAAGGATTCAAAGGCCTTAAAGTCAGCAAAGACCTAATGGAAATCGGAGGCGAAGCTCTCAAAACCAACATCACAGCCCTCGCACCCCTCGTTTTGCCTTTCTCCGAGAAGCTCCTCTTCTTCTCAACTCTACTCTGGAGGCAATTCTTCTCAGGTGGCAGCGACGGCGGTGAAGTACAGAACCAAAAGAAACTGTACATTCCAGACTACAAGAAAGCATTCGAGCACTTCTGTGTGCACGCAGCCAGCAAGGGCGTACTGAATAAATTACAGAACATACTTGAGCTTAGCAATAAGAACATGGAGGCTTCAAGAATGACACTTCGCCGATTCGGAAACACTTCCAGCAGCAGCATTTGGTACCAATTGGCTTATTTGGAGGCCAAGGATCATGGGGTCAAGTCAGGGGCTAGGATTTGGCAGCTGGCTTTTGGGTCTGGGTTCAAGTGCAACTCTCTGGTTTGGCGCTCCATGAGGCGCAACCGCAACCCCACCAGGAGCCCGTGGCTTGATTGCATCCACAGGTACCCGGTTCAGTTCTAGTCTCTAAGAAAGGTTAGCCAATTTTTAATAGCAATGTTGGGTTATTGTTGTTATCATTTTTTTTTAAGAAAAGAAAAAGGAGGTTGTTAAGAAATAACTAGATTTTTCTGCTTTCAAGGGAAGTTTTCTCTGTTTGTAGGTTGTAAAATCTGTGAATGTCATTACCATCAATCAAAAACTTGTCTTTCTCTATCTAAGAACAATTCAATGTAGTTTAGCAACTGAATTAGTACCACAATGTTTTTTATACTATGAGTGTGTACCCCCAATTTTTTTTTTACGGGACACCTGTTTAATCCTACTTCATTTTATTGTCACGGTACTTGTAAAAAATTAATAGTAACTATAAATTGAACTTATAACCCTTATTAATACTCACAGTTTTGAATTCATAGCCAAAATTGAAAGTCAAACTTAAGATTTGTGTAGGGATATCTAAATTGAGACACTGCGCAACAGGTAGAGGAAGAGGAGCAATAAAATCAGACTTATTTTCCAAATTAAAAGAGCAATCTTGGATTTGAATCTTCCTTTCATGTTCAAAACTATTATATAAATATCAGATTATGTCTTAAAAAGTAGTGAAAAACAAACATCCATCAAAACAAAATGGGTCATTGCTGGAAACTGTCATTGTTAGTTACCTGTGAAATACAATAGATTTGTGACAACATAATTGGAAGTGTAATTACTCATTTCTATATTTTTTTTTTTCCTCCCAAAAAAAGACAAAATGTTTAGAGAAAGAAGCATTCATTCACATTCATGTGGGAATTATAAATTTGGATATTAAATGGCCAAACCTTAGGCTTCAAAACGTTGAAACCAGTTGGTTAAGGTTTTAGCAAGCTCCTTTGTTTCATTCAAAGATAGAGCTTTAAGAGCCTGAGCAACCGCGTCTGCAGGGGTGTACAAATAACCTACCTCCCACTTTGGCTCCTGATCACATTCAAACACAGCCACTTTTTAGAATCTACAAATTAAGAGTCCAACTGAATTCTAATTAATCTTTAGATCTTGTTTTACTTCTGCATAGGTTAACAAAACTGTTTGAAAGTCGATCTAAACCCTTATTCTATCACCTTAATGTTTAGAGAATTAGAACACTTTAATGTTCTCAACATTCTCTGTTACCAGAGGTCTATAACTATTTTAATTCACATGACCAAAATGTGAATTTTTTTTTGTTATATCCACGAGTGTCAAGACTAATTTATGCGTATCTTGACTATTCTCATAGGACAAGAAAACTTTAAACAATTTTTGTTTACAAGGCCTTTTATTTGACTACGAAACCATCCATGATGATTGACTAATAAGTGAATTATTAACATGAAATGAGGAGAAATCGATATCGTTCAAGCATTTAATATATTTTGAGTAAATTGAGATCGAGAGTATGATGCATTGGTGCGTAAAAGATTAAGGGTGGTATGTGAGGTTGATTAGTAAGGCTTCTTCAAAAAGTATACTTGTCGTTCCAAGAGCAACTAATTTTTGTTTGCAGAATTTGGCTAAGAATTTTTCTATGTTTGCAAAATAGTGAAAACGTGTTATAGAAATATAGGGAAGTATGCAATAATTTTAATGAGACCAAAAACCGAATGATTATTAACAGACTTGGTTGGAAGGATTGAATTGCATAATCCAATTGCTAGCATCTTGAGACCAAGGCAAAAACTAATAGCCGAGGAAAGAACAACAAAAGTGTACCTGTATGCATGGTGTGATGTGGTTACCAGATAACTGGACCTTCTCGATCGTGCCATTAAGTGATTCGATGCGAGGTTTCAGAGTTTGTTCGAGCAGATCTGTCTCGTCAATCATGTCTGAACTGAATTTCACCTGAAACGAAAAAATATATTAGAAAAACCAGAAGCATATATTCACTCAACAATCCAAATTTCACAGTTACCCTACCAGAAGCGTGTGTTGGACATTGTAAGAACACTTGAAGCAATCTCGATTTTCAGATGGAGTTGGCTTGAACTCTGATACCCCTTCGGTCATCTAATAAATGAAGCATAGTTTTTATATGTGCAATCAAATGCAACTTAAAATACAACTCAGTAAATTCCCAAGTGATCTAAAGTACCATCATTGAGCCTCCACATAATTGTTGTATAAGAAATGAGAAATGGAGATCAAGATCTAGATCAATAGGAAAATAGAAATTTGCAAAATTTGCAAAATTACCTGTTTTACCACTGAGGGCAACTGATCAACAAATTTGGTCAGAGAAATCAAGATTTCTAGATCTCTGTCTGGAACAATAGCTCCAGCCGCATCAAGCAACATTTTCCATGCATCCGCTACAAATAAACAAGGATAGAAAACTAAAGACTTCGATATATAAACATATCTGTTATGAAAAACGGACACAACAATCAAGTAAATAAAGAATATAGCAACTCAAAAGTCTAGTATATGGCGAAACATGGGGCCATAATACAAAGAAGAAACCTCAATATCAGCAATGAAAGCAGAAGATAACGCTTGGATGGATCAGAATTGAATAGTAGCAGCCAATGAGAAGAGAAGAGTGTCGGTCCATCTGGTCAAGGGAGATGTCGATACATCACCAGAGAAACACAGCTCGTCGGAGTTGAACCGAAGAACGCTACAAAGAGAGAAGAGTTGTGACCTTTATCCATCACCGGAGAAAAAAATGGGACACAATGGGGTGATGATGTCCAAACAAGTTTGCAAGTAGCTCCTGAGAGAAAAGAAGAACACCACGCTTCTTCAGGGGGTGATAGGTGCGACGATCCATAGTCCAGAGCCGTCGGAATGGGCTTGTTGCAATAAGACTGATGATGCTCTAGAGAGAGGGAGACGTCCTTGATGGCAATGGATGATCATCACCGAAAGAGGGGAGAAAAGACGTTGTCCTTGGCTCAGTTAAGAAAGAAGTCCAGTGAGACTGGTCTGAGCCTGAAGGAGAATGAGGATAGGGGAGAATAAGAGGCCAAACGAAGCAGAAATGATGATGAGAGGGGGAGAAGAAGAAGAAGATTGGAGTCTAAGATGTTTGGTGTACAAAGAGAAGGCAAATGGTCTGATGGTTGATGAGCGGAGAGGAGAAGAAGAAAGATGGAGAATCTGGAAAATGTTGGAGAAGATGGAGAGGGGTAGTCGAATAATGTGAGGCAGAGTTGGTCGAAGAGGTGGTTTGATGGACGAGGGAAGGCAAATGTCAAAGATGATGTGAGGATGGTTGTGGGGAAAAAGTCTGGTCGCAGAAAGGTGATGGTAAAGGTCGGAGGGTGACAAGAAGGTGTTAGTGAGTTAGTGGCTTGTTCGGATAAGATGGAGGTCTGGAATGTGTTGGTCGGTGAGATGGCAAACGTTAATAGATGGGTTAGGTTGAAGATGAAGAAGAAAGAGGCCTGCAAGGGAGAAGAAGGCGAGGAAGAGGGAGGAAAAGAAAATGAAAAGGGAGGAGCGAAAACCAATGAACTCCCCAGCACCAGTGAGATCGGTGCCGGAGGGAGGAGAACTCGACAGGGTTGTAGACAGAGGCTGGAGAAACTTGAAATTCGAATTTTAGAGAGAGAACTTCAAGGTCCAATACCTAGGTCATGATGCCTCATTAAAACGCTCTATGGACATAATCAAGTCCTGTCCACTGAACCTCATCAAACGTGCAACAGAAAACATCATAACAAAAAGAAAGATGAGTATAAACATGCTCAGTAAGTAACTTTTTTCATACGATGAATCTAACCCTTGCTAATAAAACGATAATGTCACAACTACACTCATACCTACGAGAAGAGAACATGCAATCTTCAACCCACAAATACGGCTACACTTTTAAGTGAGTGAATCATGTCTAGCAACTCACCCTACACTCTTAAAAGAAGTGAAGCACAACTAACAACTCACCCTGCATTCTCAAAGAAGAGAGGCAAAGCTTGCAACTCGTACTACATTGTCAAAAGAGTGACTCACGACTACCAACTCACTCTGAACTCTCAAGGAAGTGAAATACGACTAGCAACTCACCCTACACTCTCAAATGAGTAGAGCACCGTTAACAACCCATGTTGTATCATCTGAGTAGTGAACCACCACTAGCATCTCATACTACACTCTCAAATTCGTATCCACTCTAGAATACAACTAACTATACACTAAGCTTTTGTATTCACTCAAACTATAACGATAGTGACCCAAAGCATTCACTTGCAGTATCAGCTGAAACTAGCGAGAAAACTCGATCTCGGACTAGAGTTATGATCCTATAACACCATAAAACTGTGGTACGCTACATCTTATCTCGCCCAAGTGATAGGGAAATGACTCTTAAGGTACTCATCTTTGTCTCTTCCTTCACCTTAGGCAACAAAAGTCCATTCACTTACCTTGTGAAGGCTGAACACCCTCGTGCTAACTAAAACTCTCTTGTTTGCTTGTACTTACATTCCACTACATCTTTCTTTAGTCGTCATACTAGATAGCTAGGTCACCATTCCACTCTTTGACAACCAATCACCGCTACTGGTAAACTCGCCGGTAAGCTTATAACATATGCTTACCCTAGTGAGCAAGCGAACAATCCATACCCTGACACACTTCCCACAAACTATATATTCTCTTAGCATATCCGCAATCACATTCTCCTAGCTATGACTGGTGATAGCCTCGATATGAGCATAGAGGTTACTCTTGACATAAATCTAACCACTGCATCTAGTACCTTACACACTATTCGTGGTAAATATATAAACAATACTTAACTTACAAATCCCACTCATAACTCTACACCGAACATATATAGCGAAAACACTAAGCGTGCTTAGTAAACAAACATTCAACTACAATTTATGATAAACCAACATAACATACATGATACACACTAACTCATATCATGAAACTTCCATATGAAAAAGAGGCAACACTTTTCCATGAACGTAAGTAGGCTTAAACGATAAAACTATATGAGCTACTTACCCGGAGTGAAGCTCGAACTATTAAGGCTAATTTACGCTTCCTTCCCAAAATCCTCATATAACTAATTCATGACGAATTCTTCAAAATATCCGAGGTAAAATGAACCCAAAACAGCCTCAGATTACTTAAGCAACCTCATTTGACACTCGCCGGAGATCAGGAAACCCAATGATCAAAACTCACTTGTTTTGGGTCAAAAAGTATATCAAAAGAAAGAGAACGAGAAGAAGGATCCAACGCAACAAGAATTATCTCAAACAGACCTCTGAGTCAAAAGATATGAGCCGCTGAAGTTTCATTAGAAAATTCCTCCTTGCTGCGCGTCTCGCCGGAAAAATCTGGGTTGAAGGCAACCCAAAACGACTCTATTTTAACCAAATCTCAGCGCCAACTTAGGGTCAGTCATTGGCCACATGTCATCTTCTAAGCCATCATCTTGCCACGTGTCAATTGTTGACCCGGTCAAAGTTGATTTTGTCAATATTGACTTTTCATTCTTTTTTTTTTCTTTTTTTTTTTTTTAACTCTGAATCCAGAAAATGTTGGAGAAGATGGAGAGGGGTATTCGAATAATGTGAGGCAGAGTTGGTCGGAGAGGTGGTTTGATGGAGGAGGGAAGGCAAATGTCAAAGATGATGTGAGGATGGCTGTAGGGAAAAAGTCTGGTCGAAGAAGGTGAAGGTAAAGGTCGGAGGGCAACAAGAAAGTGTCAGTGAGTTAGAGGCTTGTTCGGATAAGATGGAGGTCTGGAATGTAGTGGTTGGTGAGATGGCAAACGTTAATAGATGGGTTAGGTTGAAGATGAAGAAGAAAGAGGCCTGCAAGGGAGAAGAAGGCGAGGAAGAGGAAGGAGAAGAAAATGAAAGGGTAGGAGCGAAAACCGATGAGCTCCCCAGCACCAGTGAGATCGGTGTCGGAGGGAGGAGAGAACTCGACAGGGTTGTAGACAAAGGCGGGAGAAACTTGAAATTCGAATTCTAGAGAGAGAACTTCCAAGCATGAGAATACATCTTATATAGCCCCTTATGAACTAACTAACAACCACTCACTTAACCACCTAACCAACTAATAAAAAGCCCAATATTACGAAGCCCCAAAGATTGACTCGATTGATTGAGGGGGCCTTATGATAGAACTGGACTCAATCACCTACCCTCCAACAATCGGATGGAGATATTCATATAATACAAGTTGGTACTGTGACCAAGAAGAATATTAAATCAAAGCAAGGACATAACACAAAATTCCTAATGAGGATGCAAAATCTTAATTACAGTACAAGAAAAGCATATTAAAAGAAAGTATGAACTGAGATAGGATGTTACCTGTGACACTCCTAGCTATTGAGTAAACTGGAGATGCTTGTACAACTGGCACCATCTGACTGGTTAAAGGGCCCAACTGCATAGACCAGCATTTCAATCAATATAATCAATTAGAATAAAGAATTTGGATGTCAAGCACAGTTTCTTTGATGCCTATCTCAATGGCATGCCCAATACATGAAAGAAACAAAGAACAAAGTAAATTAGCTCTCATTATGGATTATTAACTGGTTTAAAAAGAGAAGCATATTTAGCATATTTTCCCCCCTTCCAATGTTAATCGCTCAAGAGTTGCTATGCAGAAAGCACTGTACATTCAAATGACTCTTTCTCAGAGATCTAAAACTGAATGATTACTATGTTTTAACTTTGGGTCGAGCAATATCATACACGTGCAAATGCATAAAATTTCATTTTGAAAGTGAATATTCAATATGTTCAAGGAAGCAGACATGGAAACAAAATCAATCACTCTAAAAAATAAATGATCACTCAGAATAAGCCCCCCTAGAACACATTTAAGCTCCCTCAAACTAAAAATTCAAGATGATACTTTGCTTTGATTTGCATACCATGTTCATTCAAAAAGATCATAAAAACCATCAAGTTCTATAAACAGAGAATCGAGAAAAATCGCAGAGAAAACAAAAGTTGGAGAGGTTTGTAGACGTCCTAGATCAGGTCATTACATCAATTGCTGAGGAAGAAAGCACATTTACTACAAATTGAACTAAGGCAGCCCCTGAGAAGGAGAAACAAGAAGACTATCTACATAATTGTGCAGCATTACATCTTTGTTCACTGTTCCAGTTCTTATCACTGTAATGGAAAACAAATTTGACTCTTTCAAAAACAAAACAAAAAATTTATGTGTTTGGTTCACGGATTAGATTTGTGTAATGCAAGGTCATATTAGGTAGGTTTTCTTATTCCAGGGTATGGATTTGCAAATCTCATGGGCTACACAAAATCAAAGGTTAAAGTGGCAAAGGTGTAAAACGCACATTTTCAACTACAAAATATAGGTCAACTCAAGTATTCATAGTCGATTATTTTGGACAATCTAAAAGCATCTCCTAAGAACTGCATTATTGCTTCAAACATTGGAATTGTAATCTTATCCACAAAAGGACACACTTAGAAGTGAAAAAGAGTTCATACTTTAGACATGCATAAGCCAAGCAACCAAACCAAGAAATCCAATGATCTATACCAAGTTTACCTGCTCAAAGTACGGAACAGCTTCTGTTGCTGGCCTGTTGTTGAAGGAGATTATAGCATTAGCCTTCCACAGTGAGAATATTATGTCACACAACCATAGAAATTGATAAGAAAAAATATCATCTCAAATACTAAAGCCACAGTGATTAGCTTGTCAGTTGTTTCACCCAACTCCATTTCCCCAAACAAACTTTTTAAAATGATTGGAAAATTGGAGCGGCCCACCTTACCATTTATTGTTATATTTGAATCAACTATTTACTCGGAGAACTGAACACGTCCCAAGGTTCCACCCGAAAGATTACGAGAAATTTTACAATTAAGCTACTTCAACCTCTTAGGGGTGTTTGTTTATTGAATTTATGGAGGATTTAAAATAAGTATTTACTAACTACTTCTCAAAAAACTAGATCCAAACGAGTTTTTTATAACTACTCAAAACAACTCCTCATTTTTACTACTAAAAATAACTCTTCATTTCTAACCACTCATTTCAAATCATTCATTTATAACTACTCAAAATAACTTCTCACTTCTAACCACTCATTCCTAATCATTCATTTCTAACTCTTCAAAAGAACTCATTTTTAACCACTCTTTTCTAATAATTCTTTTTTTAACTACTCATTTTAAATCCACATCCAACAAGGTATTCTCTCTAACTCCTTTCAATTTCTAACTACTCAAAATAACTCCTCAAACTAACTCCTCATCCAAATACTTCCTTAAGAGTCCCACTTTACCAATTGGTATTATGTTTGGCTCCACTACATTCAGCCTCAGGCACCACGGACACAAGAGACAGCAAAGGGTTTTAGAATTAACAGCTCGAACCTAAGACTTATCAACTAAATAACCAAAACCAGAAGAAAAGCAAGTCAAACCTTAGGTATCTTCTCAGCGAAATAGCTCCCCGTGAGTACTTGAAGAAGCGCGCCATTGCTGCCATTAAAGAACAAGAACGAAATTACCTCAGCATTTTAATATCTATGGTAGCGAAGACGATAATCATCAGTTAGCTCACCTATGACCTACACTAAAAAGAGGGAGATCAGCGAGCTGAGCAGGAGAAAGATCTTCATCTGGCAAACCGGACGCTAAAATGGTGTCCAAACAGGCATGAAATCTCTCAAAAACTTGCCTCGTAGCAACAGCATGATCGAAAGTCACATTGTAAGGTACTGAGATTATCAGAAACCCTTCCTTCGCCAAAAACTCAATTAAGTAGCTGCACCAAAACGCAAGCTAAGGAAGAAGAAGAAGAATCAATACGGCGGAGAAATGGAAATGGAAATGGAAGGGGAAAAAACCTGTAAGTAACTTCAGGAATAGCTCCGATGAAAGCGCCGCCGAGGAACTTGATGATAGCGCGAGGTGGCTTACCCTTCGGCGGCGGTATCACCAAACAAGATTCCAATCTCTTGTAGATCTTGTTGATATTCGAATTTCTACCGGCATATCCATTCGAGTTCATCTTCTTCTTCATAGAAGCAATTGAAGTTCCAGTTCGCTCTGAAAAATCCGTCAAAAGAGGAAATCGATCTTCGATTCCTCGCTTGAATGTATATTTGCGTCTGTTGATTTTGTTGGAAAGGAGAATCCATGGACGCCGGCGGCCTAATACGGCGGAAGCGGACGACAGAGCGGCGGCGCCGGCGGCGGATGCTTCCATACTGTGAAAGCTACTCCGACGGTACTGGAAGTTGGGGCGGAAATTTTGTGGCGATTATGATATTTAGAAGAACAAAGACTTAAAAGTTTATGCTAATGATTCGGCCACGAAGCCATTTGTTTCCTTCCAATTGCCTCTTTGAAAAACTGGACAAATTTATTTAGGCCCAAAAGGATGTTCCATTTTTTAGTTTTGTTTAAAAAAAAAAAAAGTTGTTATTTTTAGTTTGAAAATAATGTAGTTTGACAGTAAACCAACTCTTTTTTTTATTATTACTATTATTACAATAATTGGAGTTTGGAAAATTCGAAATCATATATATGAGTGTAATGTCTTTGAGCTATTGCTTTTGATCCAACTTATGTAAACTACGATAAGGGGATAATATTATTTTTTGGTTCAAGTCGTGGATTACCATCGTCTATTTCAAATATAAACGTTTGTTTTCTATTTCATCTAAAAATAAAAATGTAAAAGACTTTATACTAATAAAAATGATTATCATCAATTATATATTCACGATTTTCCATATATCCACATAGTGCATGACAAATTTATTTATATACCAACACATCTCATCCTAATTATTGTTAAATTAAAAAAAGTAAACACGATTAAACACTTTAACATATTTTCATTTTGAAATTAATTTTAAAGCGTTTATAAAAGGTTCAAGATAATATTAGATTACAACTTCCAATATTTTATACAAACGATAAAACTTAGTTTTTTTTTTTTAATGATTTAGACAATTCTTTTGCTTAATATTGTTTTGTTTTAAATATGAATTAGTATTTATATTTTTTATAAATACGTTTATTTTGATTTTTTTTTTAAATTTAAGAATTAAACATATACAAATTTAAAAATTGAGGGACTAAATTGTAATTTAACTCTTTTTTTATTGATACAATAGAGATTGAAAAACTCGAACCATAGATCTCATGGTAATTGATAGTTTAATTTCGTTATATATATATAAAATAGTTGTTTATCACTTATACTCATGATCTTTTATTTATTTATCTAATGTATGACAACTTTATTTGTATCTCAACACATCTTTTTTTAATTATTGTTAAATTAAAAAAGATAACATCCAATATGCTTTCAAGAATTTACTTCCCAACTCTTTTTCACATTTTAACATATTTTTTATTTTGAAATTAATTTTAAAGTGTTTATGAAAGGTTCTAGATGATATTACAACTTAGAAAAGTTTAAGACCATTTTTTTACAAACGATCAAATTTAATTTAAAATTTGTAAATGATTTAGCCAATTCCTTTGCTTAATATTGTTTTTGTTTTAAATAAAAATAAGTATTAGTATTTAGAGTTTTTATAAAATCATTTATTATTTATTTTTTTTAATTTAAGAATTAAATAGGTATAAATTTAAAAATTTAAAGATAAAAAAACTCAACCATAAATCTTGTAATGAATACGATCAATATGTCTGTAAATTAATCTCTCTCTATACATAAACCATTCCATTAAATAATTTTTAAGTAATTTTGTAATTCATAGTTAATAAACTAAGGCGTTGAACTCTACCGTTGGCGAAGCAGCCCCAAAAGCGCCACAAAACTTTCCATTAATAATACATATAAACACTTCATAAAATCTCCATAAATACCTCCCCAATTATGTCCAATCATTTTCAAACCCCTCAAAATGTTTATCATCCAAAACAAAAGAGACTTTGCAACAATCACATATCAAATGAAGGTTTTTGTCACAACCTCTCTTAATTGCTCTTCATTATTATTTTTATATGTATGAATATTCGAGCCAACTTGTAGATACTATAATTATTGTTTTGGGATATACCGTCTGACCCTACACATTTAAATGTTAAGGAAATTTGTAAGAAATTAATTTCTAAGGCCGTGTTTGATGACCATTTTCTTTATTCTTTTTTCTTTTTAAAATTTAAGCCTACAACAACTACCAATGTTTTTTCTACATGGATATCTACATCTTACCTATATTTGTAGAAACCAAACCAAAATTTAGAAACAAAAAAAAGTAGCTTCCAAGAGTTTGTTTTTGTTTTTGAAATTTGGTTAGCATTTACATACTTTATTAAGGGAAGTTAGATACATTGTAGGAGAGATAGAGCACATTGTAGGAAATATAAGCAAAAATAAGTTTAAATTTCAAAAAATAAAAACAAAAAACTAAATCGTTATCAACGAAGCGTAAATAAGTGACAATCATAGATTAAATTCATCATGTTATGAAATAGACAATCAACAACCAATCGAAGATAAAAAAAAAACGTAAAAGAGAAGACACAACACAACAAAATTTACGTGGTTCACTAACGTTGTGTTAGCTAGTCTACGGGCAAAGAGAGAGCGAGATTTTATTAAGGAGAGACAAAATACAAAATATAGAATGAACATAATCAACTAGGGTTTAATTTGAGTTTATATATACACTCTAATTAAACCCTATTACAGAATGCATAAACGAGAAATACAAAATACACAATAGAATGCGGAATGTGCAACAGAATGTGGATGTGTAAACACATGCAGAACGCACAATAGAAACGGAATGCAGAATATGTTTCCGCAACTGAGATGTGTTCACGCATGCCACATGCAGAAAGTGTTTACGTAAAGGGGCATTTCCTCTGCACCCCAACTCGCTGACCAGGCAACGAGACCCCCATTCACTGATCAGGCGCGAGACCCCCAACTAACTAATGCAGGACATTCAGTCGTTCAAGACATATCTCAACACATCACATTTTAACTTTCTAACGCCCTCTATGCCTCTAAAATTACTTCCCCGACAAACCCCTCCATCCAAACACTCTTTAATTGTGTAAGAATGGTCTGTTGACCAGATACCAAGATAGAGATTTCCTATTCATGCTGCACTCTCTTCTTTTCAGAGTAAAGGTACAACCTTATGCTGCAATTCATCCTATTGGATTTGAATCAAAGTTTTACAACTGAGCAACTCAAAAGCATATTCTGAGCAAAGTTGAGGTGATTTCGTAACTCAACAGTTAATTTTTACAGAGGTAAAAAGCATTTTACCTTCTCTATAATAACAACATTCATCTACTGAAAATCAAAAGAAAAGGTACAGACTGAACAGTTAAAATTGCCATACTATTTAGGATATTAACCAGCAGGTTATTGAAAAAAAATCTACATCTCTCTCTTTCTATTTCAAACTTCTTGAATTCCATTAGCTAAGTCAGCTAAGAAAACAAAGAATCAAGAAACAAATATGAAAGCTCACAGAACTAAAACAGCTATAGAACAATTTTTTTAAAATAATCATAATAATAACCAGTTGAAGCCAATGATGTAATCTTCTTCTCATGTCATACAGAAGCCTCAATCCTAGGCTCAAATGAAAAGGCAGACATAAACTCCACAGCTTCACCATTCATATAGCATTTGGGTAACTCGGTCCACTGATTCTCGACGAGATCGCATAGTAGGTATGTGTAAAGCTCGTTAGAGTTCATGCATATAAGTATCTCGTCTCCAGCTCCAACACAGTTAATATCGACCTTCTTGCCATACCACTCGTGTGACATTGCAGGAGGCAATGCTGCAATTTGATGCCAAGTTCGAGCTTCCTCGTCGTATCTCCAAACTCTAAGGCTTGCTGTTTCGAGAAACTCAGATAACATAACCACTAGCATTTCACCTCGACACTCGACCACGTCGATGGAGTACTCCGAAAAGACGGGCAAGAGCCTGGGGTACTCCACGAAGCATTTCTTGCTCAGATTACAAGCCATGATAGTCCCTGAGGAGCTGATGAAGTAGACGGTATCCTCCCCGTTCTTGCTCGTAATGACCGATGAGTATTGCTTGGAGGGGCTTCTCTGCATATTTGTGGACACTACATTTCCTGTCCTACTCAGAAAGTACACGACAGTATCATCATTGAAGTTGAATTCAATAGAATCGTCCACTTTTCGACTCACGGTAACATCATCATCCCAGCAACCAGTTGTCGAACGGTAGACTTTGAACCGGAGCTTTGGAAGCTGGCCATAGACCAGTACAAGTTTGTAAGAGCCCTTACATCCATCAGGGTCTGCACTCATCACAATGGCATGAAGAGATTGTTTTTTCTGGTCAAGATCCAATGGAGGAAGTTCACAGCATGAGCCTGTCAAGGGATTAGACACAACAAAGTTGCCAGATGAATTGCGAAAACAGATCAAACCACCAGAGGCTGCGACCGGCATCGAGTCGAGATGACGATTCTGAAGGAGGTGTGGATGGTTAAGTTTCTTCCAGCTCTTCTCAGTTGAGTCGAAAACAATCGAGCGGTTGAGATGTGGATCGACCATGAAAAACCAGGGGTCGCGTGAAGAAATGTTTGAGCACGCACACTTGAAACTTGAAGAAGCTGCAACCGATTTCCATCGTTTGCACACCGAAGAAAGGCGAAAGAATGCCGAGGTTGGTAGCCTTGAAAGCACCCTTTCGAGTATGTCTTGATTGAGATCATCCAAAGAGACGTTGCTCAACATGTTGTTTTCTCCCTCATTTCTCTTTCTCTTCCGAGACACCCCCAAATCACCATAAGCATCACCAAGCTCCATTTTGCAGAAATATCTAAGAAATCACTGCAATACCAAACAAACACAAATCTATCAGTTTCTATCATGAGCAACCCCAGTACCCCCAAAAACAGTCACTAGTCAAAGAAGAACAAGATCCCAAATCAAATCAGTAAGAAAAAGAAAAACTACATTTCCCTAGTTTTTAATTCAACAACAATCAAAGGTGGGATTCGAACTCGTAATCTCTTGATTATTAAGTCTTACATGATTGGCCATTTCCCTCCTTTTCCTATGCTCCATATTTCTTGAAATACACAACTAAACCCGAATAAGTGGATCAAACCAATTTTGATTTCGAGAGAAATTTATAAAAAACCACCAATAAAACCCTTATCAATGGCTGGAGCCAAATTACATATTTGGACTGGGATTCAGGCAACATAGTTGAAAGACATATCTCACCACCCACCTTGTTTCCTTCCTTCTCCATATTTCTTGAACCCCAAAACTAAACCCAGATTAGTGGATCAAAAAACCAATTTCGAGAGAAATTGATCAGAACCCACGATTAAACCCTTACCAATGGGTGGATGGATGGAGCAAACTTGGAGATAAATCACAAAAACAGAAATCCGATTAAACCCACAAAGCAGAGTAACCAAAAGCAACAAAATGCAGAAACCCCCAGCTTGCGGATCTCAAATCCACAGTCCGCGTAAGAAGAAAGCAAAACGAAACAGAATCAGAGAAAAGCAAAGAGACCCAGATAAGAAAACGAAATAAAAAAACGAAAAAAAGAACAGAAATGAGGGAAATGCACCTGATGGAGGGGACCGGAGAAGAAGATGAGAGCGACTGAGTTAAGTGGAGTATCAAATGGGGGGTTTATAAATGAGATTTCAAGGGCTGAAAATTGGCGAAGGAAAAAGGGGAAAAGAAAAGAAAAGAAAAGAAGAAAAAAATAAAAGAGAGAAAGGGAAGAAGAAGAGAAGGAAGGTTCGAGGGTAGTGACTTTTGTAAGCGTTGACACTTTGTTACAGAAGAGAATACACGAGCGGATTGTTGAAGAAGAAGAACAACAACAACAAAAGAAAATAAAAGAAAAGAAAGAAAAGAAAATTTGTGAAAAGAATACAAACATCGAATACGATTCTTAATGAGAAATACCAAAAAAAATAAAAGTAAGCGAGGAGGAAGAAATGGGTTGACTCTGGTTCACGAGCGTGTGTTAGGCTTTGGATTCGTTTGATGAGTTTTTTCTTTTTCTTTTTTTTTTTTTAGTTAATTATATGTTTACTTACTCAGATTTCGTAAGGTGTCTAGAAAATAGTTGCATTCACGCTGGATCATGTTCGCGTTATTATCATTCTACTTTTGAATAATACAATTTTTTAGTTAAATTTGGAGTGATTTGTCAAATTATTATAATTAAATTAAAATTTTAGTGTTTGTCTATTTAGTTTTTAGATGATTTTTTTTTTTTTTTGAAGTATGTTAGAGAATTAGGGGATTCGAACCACATCTCGTGCTTATTGATATATCAACATGTTATTGAATTATTGTTGGCAATTTTTAAAATGACTTGATATGGCAAAAACAAATGTCAACTAGCAAAGAATATAAAAACAAGAAATGATCAAAATAGTGCGTTAAGCTAGGTTATGGAGGGACTATTTTATTGTCTACAGAATAAAAATACATACAAATTTTAAGAGGAATTAAATATTGCACTATTAAACTCTAAACATATCAACCAACTTAAAAGCAAAATAATAATAATAATAAATTTTGTTAGCTTCAACATTCATACCAAGTATTCATGCTTCATTTTTTTTTTTTAATTCAATAATAATGATGAAGACAAAAAATTGACCAACAAAATTTATAATTCATAATACATACACGAATATATTAATATTATAAATAATTTTGTATTGTTTGATTGATTTTTATTTTTTATTTTTTTTTATAGTTTGTTTGTTTGGCTGGAAAGTTGTAACAAAATCCATGGCTTCCCACATGTGACTCTGCCTCAAAGTAAGAGAAAGTGCAGTTTTTCAAAGACAGCTCTATTTTTATAAAATTATATTACATTTTTTCTTTTTTTAAAAGGATTTTGTATTTATGTTACAATTTGTTGGTGGCGTTTTGTTTGGAGATGTTTGTTTGGTGCTGACATTTTCACAGCCAAAAAAGCAGATGACTTATTGCTTGTTTTGACGCCCCTCTCCTCGTTGAGGGAATCTCTCTTTGAAAATCTCATTTTTTTTCTTTTCTTTTTCTTTTTCTTTTTTAATTCTTCAAATTTTCTTTGTGGCTTCAAAGTCAAAATGCCCAGAATCTCTAAGCTCACGAGCGATACAAACGTAGCTAGAGCCAGCCCTATCACAAACAATTATTTTTTACATAAAAAATAGGTTAAATTATATATATATATATATTTTACAATAAGGTTAAATTATATTATATATACAAGTACAAGATGAGATATTAAAAATTGATAGCTTCTTAGGGGTGATTGGATTTTGGAGTTTATGAAGTAGAAGAGAAGAGAGGAGAGGAAGAGGAAGTAAAGTGATTTGGAGAGATGAAATACTTGTTTCAAAATTGCTGTTATGAAAGCAGAGCAAACGAAAAATTGATGTGAATGGATGTAATGTTTATTTTATATATATATATATATGATATAATTAAATAATAGGTTTAATTTAATGTTAGAATTGAAAAATAAAAATAAAAGAGTTAAAAATTAGATAAAATTTAATATAATTAAATAAGATGTTTGATAATGACTTGAAGAGAAATTGAGAAAAGTTGGAAGAGTTTATGATGTACCTCCTCTCCTCCCTCAACCTCTAAATCCAATTTAGTATTAGATAGCTTAGACACTCATCCCAAAATGAATTGGTAATGACAAGAGTTTGCTAGGAGATCTCCTCACTTTTTCATGTGATATCTTCAACACTTAAAGGATGATTGGATTTAGGGCTTGGAAGAGGAAATTATTCAACCCCATGATTATTTTTTATACATAATAATCTTTCTCAACTCTTCATCAACTCTTCCTCACATTCCATCAATCATATTTAATCTTATAAAACTTCAAATCAAACTTTATTACCATAAAAATTAATTTTAAAAAAAAAAAAAAAATCTCTCTTAAACACCAATTCCCAAAAAAAAAAAAAAAAAATCCAACATCTCTTTCCAAAATACAAACTCCTAAAAAAAATTATAACATCTTCTCTCCAAAACACCAATTCTCAAACAAATACTTCATTCTTCCAAATTACTCAACTTCTTCTTCCTCTCCTATACTCTCCTAAACTCCAAAATCCAATCACCCCCTAATTGAAAATATATGTCAATTATTACGAACACTACTAAAATTTAGTTTATATAACTATAAATGTTAGAATTAATTTTTATGATGAGATGAAAATGTAAATAGTCTTTTATGTATAGATTATGTATGAGGTTTTTATTAACCATAAGAACAAAGTTTTACTATTTTTCTCCAAATCATATAAACCAAAATTGTAATCTAACACTTTTCTTTGAAAAGTTCCACTATTAAAAATTTAATCTTTTTTCAAAATTGTTCTTGAAGTAGAAACTGAACAAAAAATCAGAGTATGGATTAAATTTTAAAATGATCTTGTATCTTGTTGACTTTTGATTCTAAAAGAGTAATAGGGAAGGTTTTGAAAGAATAAATTATTTTCTTAATGGAAGTGCTGGATTTTATTATAATATATAATTGAAGATAAAACAGAAAGGGGGGGCCAAAAAGAAAAAAGCCGTAAATTGCGTTTGTGTTTGGTTATTGTTAGAGTAAACGGACATTTTTATGGCATTGGCATTTTGGAATGAAAACAAAAAGAAAAAGGAAAAAGAAAAAGAAAAAGCAGAGATCTGGATGCCCCCCCTACTACACGCCTATGTATGCCTTTTACTTCCGCCGCTTTGGCTTGGCCCTCACCCCCTTTGCTTTCCATTCTTTGTGTATTATATTCTATATTCTTAAAATTCTTCTTTCCCAATTTTATAACACTAATAATGTTAGGGTGCAAGTCCAAATCTAAAGAAAAAAATTGAAAAGAGAAGTGACCAATTGTTCGAGTTGTTAAAATTATATGGATTTTTTTTTTTTTTGTAGGAAACGAAGTTAAGTTATTATTGATATGATGAAAGTGTTACAAGAGGACCATTTTTTGAACCAACTCTCGAGAAGTTGAATATCCAATTTATGATCCTACAAAGGGGAGCTTATATGTCCGAGAAAGTTATTTCGAGTTAAAGCTACCATATTCAAGAGACATTACTCGTATGTTAGAAATATCTCAAACGAATATGGCCAGATAGATTATGGGAAGATTAACGCATCTCTTATCGGTGGCAGGGGGAGTAGAGTGGAGAGGACTTGTGACCCATCACCAATCAAATCAGCAATGAATGAAACGAGTCACCAAGCGAAAAAAGGACCAAGGCACCTTTTATTTCTTTAGCCAAGAATAGGTTGTAGGAAACCAAAAAAGATGCAACATATATGAATCTTGTGCGAGTGAAAGAACCATTTAGAAAGGAGATGTGTCAAACCGGTCGTTGAAATCGAATCAATTTGGATCAAATAATTTAGATCACCAAAGTGAACTGATCGATTTGGTCTGATAAGGGTCGAACAAATCCACAAACTAGGGTTTTCCTTCATCTTCTATCGAGAATCTTTTTCTGCCACCACCTTCAACTAGAGAAACGATGATACTCGTAAGGAGAACAGTTGTACTATAAAGAAGCCAAATACGCAAAAATCCAAGAAGAGCACGATGATGTTCACGCTTGTCAAAAAACCCAAGGAAGAGTTGAAGATGTTACTACAAGTAAGATCTACAAATAAAAGTCGGATTCATGCTTATCGAGAAAGCTTGCGAACGAGGAGGAAAGGAACTACAAATAAAAGCTCGTGCTAGCCATGAGTATCCACATGTGGTTGCAATTGATAAAGAAAAACCACGTGGGAGAAATGACAGCCAAGAAAAGAGAAAAACCTCCACACAAGTATTCATGCATATTATGGGAAACAAAAATCGACCTCTCAAGTGAAAATGGAAAGGGTTGTTAAGCATCATCATAGTGGATTGAGTCGATGATCCCCTCCAACGCCAAAGATGTGAAAGGAGAAAAGTAGTTAAAAATTTTCCTGGCCCATCATTTCAAATTATGCCTTTAAAACCACAAAGACACTTAGAATTTACCAAAAATTAAATTTAAAAAAAAAAAAAAAAAACCTATGCACATACATACAATACTATACAACACAGCTTACCTACAAATTCTATATCGTAAAGAGATGTGAAACTTACAATTTGGCAATGCTATAGAACACAAAACAAAAAGTAAAACAAAGGGGAAGCTCATTCTCATTACAATTTATAATGAATGCATTACAAACACTCAAGGTCAACATTTAGAAATGAATTTAAATTTTTGTTAGAAAGAAAAAACTAAGAACCTAGTTTCTATTGAACTCTTAAACAAGTAATCCATATAATCTATAGGAACCTAATTCTATTGCATAAGAGCAACGGGAATCAATAATTCAATAAGTTTATGGACTTTCACATTGTGTACTCGACACCGAGATTTCTGCTAATAGTGAAACCTCAGAAGAAGAAGAAGAAAAAACATCCCAGCTCAAACTTCATTTTAAGGATGACTGGTTGATCAGAGACATATGAATGAGCGAGTGGCAGGGAGACAATCTCTACGACTAAACATCACCTATTGACTCCATTTGGTTCGTTCCGCTTGCATCTTTGAACTTATAGCCCAGACAGAGCGTTCCCGAATTCTTCTTGAGGGTTTTAACATCAGATGTCTCGTTGAATGAATAGTTATTTTGATTAATTTCAGCTAATTGTTTACTGGTTGGTCAAAGAGAGGAACAGTTTCATCTCCATGTAAATGCCCATTGGCACGAACATTGACGTCGAGTGCTATAGGAGAGCTCGTATCGCAACTAACCATATCTGTATCTTCTGAATCATCGCTTGCAGTTCCAACATTGTTTACGGAAACGTCCTCACCATAAGAAACCTCCATAGGAACAGCTGAATGACTATGATCATTTTCACTTGCTGTACTTGCAACTATTGGAACTGTTATCATAGGATTGTTATTCGACAATAAAGGAGAACTCTTCCCAAAATAAGAAATGTCCTTTGGAACATATGAACTTGTTCCGACATCACCGGCATTGTCCCTTACAGCTTCTGCAGTTACTCCAAAAGCTGACCTGCGAGTACAAACCGAAACCCCGTTCGAAGTAGATGAGTCAGGCGTATCCTCATAATACAGTCTCACGGGTTCTGGCTGGTCGTCGGGGGACCCAGTAAAATTATCAGAATGCATACAGCCATCTGCTAACTCAGAATTAGAAGAACAAATACGGTTCACAAGTCCAAGTTCAGCACTTTCGACTCGACCATTAGCACAAAGATCTGATCCTACATTCTCTTTATGTTGCTGATTGTTCCCCATAGATTCAAGAGTTTGAAGGCTTGAAGATCGTGGGCGGACCCTGCAAAGAATCAGAAAATGGGATTGTTGGACACATCTACATCAAGAACATGATGAACAACAGAGTTCATGTGAGACCCTATTTTATTTTCCACCCATATGCAAGCCAATGAATTCAAGGGGAGTTAAAGTAATATTTTAAACCAACTCCTGAAGAGATACCTGGAGTACAAAATCATGTAAGCTCCCTGTGATAGCACCTCGTCCAAATCAACTTTTATAACCTGAATGTAAGTGGCAGCCAAGTAAGTGAAAATATATTAGCCTTGGAGAACATACTAAAGATTCCAAAGAGATGTTAAACGATAAATAAAATAAAAAACCGCTATCAAAGCTCGAGCATTACATCATTATGACAACAACTGAACATAACTTAATGAATCAAGGCAAGTATCCTCAACCAGGTTCAAATATCTTAACCCACATGTTGTGAAACACAAAACAAGGATATTCCATGATGGAAGCAACGTTCAAAACACAACTATAGGTTGCATTACCCCAGAATAAACCCAACTTTTTTTTAGTTCTATAACAATTGGGGATGGGAGATTTGAACTCATAACCTCTTGCTCAGTGGATATGCACTAATGTTGTTGAGCTATGCTCTTATTGGCAGAATAAACTCCAATTGAATGTCACTGATACAAATAACTTTTATCTTGTTCGTTCTAGCTTATGCATACCTTAAAATTCTCATGAAACAATTGCCCAATCCTATGACATTTGGTTGTATAACTCATTTCTTAGATAGATGGTCACCATGGACTAAACCCCTCTTAGTACCACAAGACCCTCTTCACCATTAAATCCTCTTATGTGGAGATTTGGGTAGGGTTGTCATCCTTATCAATTGGTATCTGAGCCTTGCCCCAAACATAACCATGTCGGTAGAACGCTCCGGTGTAGGACAAAGACGTTTGGAGCTCCGAGATAAAAATTTGTGGTAGCTCTATTAGACTGGCGGTGTACTCTAAGGAGAAGAGGAGTTAGTCGGATATAATAGTGCAAAAATCTGATCTATCTGCATCTAGACGGATTGACTATTTGAGGGGAGGCTCGGTCTTTGTTCGAGGGGAGGGTTGAATCCTCGGGTGCCGAATCAGAAGTTGAGCCCACGGAGAGGCTTGGTGAAACTTTGTTCGAGGGGAGGATTGTTGGGATGCAAACAAAGTATCTCACATTGGTTAGATGAGGGGAAGATCATGGGTATATAAGTGATGACACCTGTCTCCATTGATATGAGGCCTTTTGGGAGAAGCCCAAAAACAAAGTCATGAGGGTCTAGGCTCAAAGTGGACAATATCATATCAATGTGAAGATTTGGGTAGGATTGTCACCCTTATCAGATGGTTGATATAAATAACTTTATCATCAATGAGGACCTCACAATTCAACCATTTCCGGTTGTAAAATCCAAAAATATAAGAATTACAAATTTCAATTATTGCCTTGTAAAGTGAGCTCATATTCACGTGTCTAGGTCAACTAAGCAAGGTTTAGCATCTACTAGCAAAATTTTAATAGGTGCAAATAATTTACTAGCACGCTAATGACCAACCATGAATTCTTCAAGAAAATGTGTGCATTTTGAATGAAAGCTCAATATTTTTTTTGCACGACATAATGTTGGTAACAATGGAATCAAATTTAAAATATAATCGAATAACAAGAGGCATCGATAATCATAGCAGGCACACTGAGGATATATTCTTCAATGATTATACATTACTGTGCACAACAGCATGTGTATGAATATTTGTGTAGTGCACACAAGCATTTGTTGTGTCTATCAAATCGGTGTCAATGGATCAAGAGAAAGAGACTAACCTTACAATCATCAATCCTATACCAATTTCCAACGAAGTCCTTAATGTAGCAGATATAGTGACCAAAATATGAAGCATTTAACATGTCTACGTGAACAACTACAGCATACAGCCTGTATACATCCGTACGATCGCCTGCTTCACTCATATAAGGACTAAGGTCTAAAGTCTCTGGAAAAGTTACTTTCTTGTTGAGCTTCCCAAACCTTCCACTCTGCCAAAGTTTTCCAACAGAGAATTAAGAGAAGGGGAAAAACCACAGACTCTATAGATGAACAACCAATCAAGATGTGTGTCGCTACATTTTCCTATCTCCATTCTCCTATATTTGTGCTTCGTGGATGCAGGGAAGGCAAACCACGTTTTTGTGCACTAATTTGCAACTATATTGTTATTATTAAAGCTATTATATGTAGTATAAAAAAATAATAAAATTTCTTAAGGAAAACACACATTCAATGAAAAATGCAACGATATACGATTCATCTCTCCTTGGATTTCCAAAACTAGAGAGTTGTGTGAACAACTTGTTCTTTCGTTATTGACTAACTGAGAGTATTTTCTGGATGAACGCATCTCAGTTTACTCAATACATTAACCAAAAGTTCTATCATTCAGGTGGCCAATTCAATATTTAATGGAAATACTCCGATCCTTAATCCTAAGAACGAAAGCACACATGAAAGAAGGTATCCAACCTGAAACCTCTTCAAGGCAATTGTAAGAATATTAGGAGCTTGTTTAATCATGAGACGTTTTGATGCCTTCACATAGTCATTGCACCTGCAAACATAAAATATACATATAATTCAATGAAAAAATTAATTCGTCTAGGTACTCCTCTTCTAGTTAGTTTGGCAAGGGAAATAAATGATGAGTTAAGATTAAGAATATTATCGGTGATCTAAATATTGCACATTATCACATAACTACAAAATATATCAACTACCCGGCTAGATAACAATGGACAATCAAGGTTACTAGGCCACCTTCCAAATGAAGGCATTTCTAATTCTAGGAGACACATTGAATGCATAGTAAACCTAGCAAATAAGATTGAACAGCAGTGCACGTTTATGAACAAATTACTAAATTTTTCAGTACCCGGTTACCATATAGAGAAAGCAGAAGGAACATACCCATCACATTTGTATAGATTATCACCATGCAGCCACTCTACTTTTGTGAATTGATCAAGGCACTCCTCCAATGATGCAGCATCCCCATGAATTTCAACAGTCAAATCCATCATATTTTCATGCTGGTTGGAGACATTGTTACAATTTGCACATATCACCTAGGTATCAAGATCGAAAACCTTACCAGTAAGTAGCACTAAACACACAAAAAAAAATGCTAAATATAAATACTAAAAAGAAACAAAGACATAGCATGAAACTTCTCGCAAAGCCCGCAGTGAAAAAATATCTATCCACATGGGAGATACTAGATAGTGACAACATCTCTACTCAACATATGTTTTTGTTACAATTTTGATCGTAGCTTAGTTCAAAAGATCAATTTATCCTTATTCCAAAACGTGGCCAAGAAGAGAGAAAATTGTTCAAAGTGAACCTAAAATGGGAAGTCTCGCTTAAAAGTTAAATGCATTACCTGGGACTGAAGTTGGCCGCCAAAAATGTGTTGTATAATGGTCGTCTCTCGGGATTGAGGACGAACAGCCTTCTCTCCACCAAATTCATCGAGGCATGCAAGTTGCATTCTATCAATAGCAAATCTGTAAACCAGAACACAGCCATTAGATTATTGAATGATCAACTGTTATGCAAAGAAGAGTTGATGTTTTCCCTACAAAATCAGCAAGATATCATATTACAAAGAGAAAATGAAGAAAAATACCTCATGAACTCATGGGCATCTTCCTGCCTTCCATAACCAAGATTTCCACCAATATTAGGCAACCGATGGATAATATTATTGGGTGAAAAGGGTTGCGCACTTCGAATAGCTCTTTCAACATGTGTTTGAAATTCACAAAAGAAACACCAATCATCACGTACGCCTGAATAAAAAGAGGTTGCTAATTTATGAGCATGCGAGGACTAAGGCCAAAATGGTGGGGGGAGAAAAGGAAAATTTTCAAATGGTGTTTACATTCATTTTTGTGCCCTTTCTCCAAAAGGAAGGCAAAAAGAGGTCTTGTGAAGGACAGACACTGTAGAACCACATTGGCAAAGCAACTGCAAGAAATAGGAAGAGTTAGGATTTCCCTCTTCTACAATTACAAAACAATAAGTTAGAATCTAATTCACAATTGATTGAAATTTAAGACTCGAAAGCAATTCAAGAAAGGTATAATTGTTAGAAATGAGTGAATACTAACCTATTGCCACAATTTAAGAGGCCACAAGGATGAAACTGATGCTTATCCCAATAGAAGAGGTTTAAAAATTCATCATAGGGGAAAAGAATCTGATTCATCCAAACGCATAAAAATGAACTTCATTAGAATGTATGATATTAATAACAATATTGCACGAAGTGGAAAAAAATCACCATTAATCTAGGATAAAAATGTAATTAGCATACATCTTTTGGTTGCTTAATAGGCTTAGAGGCCCTATGAGAAGGTACTAGCGCAATTGCAGAGAAATTTTTGCTTGCTACAGTAGAAGCTTTGGAATTCCTGTTAGTATTTGCAGTCTCACAATCTTTTCTATCCCTACATGCTTGAAAATCCTTGCAGTTCGTCTTGTGGCCAGCTTTCCAATGAATTGCTTGACATGTTGGTGAACTATATTCAAAATGATTTAGAGAAGAGAAAAATGCATCAAAAGTCAAAAAAAATATATCATCTACAAGAAAATATAGAACAACAACTTCGAAAGCAATTGAAGCGCAGACAAAAGAATGGCATCTAGGAAGCTATAATCTTCTTGTATAAAAGCAAGACACTATCTTTTGTCACTAACAATTACAGTGTCAAGCAGATAATGCATTTGTGTTTAAGATTCAAAAAATAAAAATAGAAGACACTAGTCCAAGTCGCTACTATAATTTGCTTGTAGATGAAGTAGATGGTCAATATCACAGGCTCTCTTGTTTAACCTTCATAGAAAAATTAATTCTTATAAAGAGCTGGAACAAAAAGATCAGCATGGAGCAAAACTAATGCACCAAAGCAAATTAATTAACCAATTATATGAAAAAACCTGTCGAAATGGTCGATAATTCACACTCCACACTCAAAAGTTAACACTCTTTGAGACCAACTTGTGCTTATATTCGCTAATTTAATACTACAAAACATAATCAAGGGCGTTCAAATTGCTACGTATAATCAAACATTTAAAGTCAATTCAAGCCCCTTGACAACACAGATGGCCTGAAACAAGCAATTGAACAATAAATTATTATAATATTGAAAGGTTCAAAAGAAGAAGAAAAAAAATCTATATAATGAGCAGATCAAGTGTATTGTTGCCAAATAAAGAGGAAAAAAGCAAATTTAGCAGAAAAAAAAAGTGGATTAAACCATTATTGCCGAAAAAAGGTTGTTGTAGGGTAATTTGCCTACTATTACAAGCAAATGAAAACCGATAATAAAATTTAAATTATTGACAATGCAATTGACTTAAACCTGGAAATAGAAAAGATTGCCCCTCACCAGTATCGAACGGCCTTACATCGGGAGCACCTATTCGAGCCCGAATTGCCGCAGACGACGCACACGGTGTCGCCCATGGAAGAATCACCGCCGGACATTGAGTTGCAGTCGTTTCCACCGCCTCTTCCTGCCGTTCCTCCGCCGCCGGAAGCCTCGAAATTCGCGTCGACCTCAAAGTACTTAGAGGCCGTGTTCTTCACCAAGTACAGCAATCCGAAGACGATCAAAAACAGAGTTAAAATCAATTGCAGGAACCAATTGAGATCCAACGTTACTCCAGAGACGTGCATCTAAGCAGCCCCGCCGTTGATCCGAGATTCGTCGCCAGTCCTATAGCTTTTCATGGATGAATTCAGCACAAAACTGAAACTCAAACAAACACCAACAATGAGAAAAAAACAAAAATTAAAATATAAAAAGAAGAACAATAAGAGATTAATAGGGCTGTTTTGAAAGATCAAATCGTCGAACCCATAAGCGAAAACGGTGAGTGCGTACAAATTAGGCGGTTGTTTCTGTCCTATTCTCTCTTTCTGCGATTCGACGAAACTGCGATTTCACGATGGGGACAGCCTTTAATTCTTCAGAACCTGTTCTTGGGAGTGGATTCTAGGGTTAAATTAAACAAGAATTTTGCAACTGAAATAAACAAAAACCAATTTAAGCCCTTTTTTTTTGTTTGTGTAGAAGTTTCTCTCAGCTTCCGAATTACTTTCCCTCTTTTTTTCTTTATTTATCTCTTTCTCGCCCATGGACCTAAAAGTTTCTAATTATTTATTTTCAAAATATATATAATATTGGTCGTGCCACATGGTAAACTAGTAAAGTATGGCCCTTTTAAACAACGATTTTTAACCAATCACCCAACACTATTTTGCAAGCAAAGAAGTTGAGATCTTTAAACCCTAAGGAAGTGTTTGGATGATAAATTAGTTTGAGGAGTTATTTTGAGTAATTAAAAATTGAGAATTATAGTCAAAAAATCGGTTAGATGTGATTTTTATATAAAAGAGTTGGTTATAATAACGTTTTTGGATGTAGACTTAAAATTAATATATATTTTGAGTAGTTAAAAAAAGATGATTTAAAAATGAGTGGTTAAGAATTAACTATTTTAAGAAATTAAAAATGAATAGTTAGAAATGAAAAGTTATTTTGAATAGTTATAAATAAATTATTAGAAATGAGTGGTTAAAAATGTGGGTTTTGGTTTTCACTCATTTTGCCCAAAGCATTGAAAGGGTTTTTTTTTAAGTGTCCACTACAACCGGTTAATCTCTTCACTAGGGGTGATTTCGATTCGGTTTTGTGCCGAACCAACAACCGAGACGATATTCTTGAATTTTCAATAATTAAATCTAAGCCGACATCTAATAAAGCACAAAACCATTGGATCAGTTTCATTTGGTTCGATTTTAACTTTATATTTTTTAAAAATAATGAATTCATTTTACATTTTCATTTTTTTGCTTTATTTTTTTAGATAAGAAAGAATTTGGATTTACATAAAAGATCATTTATTTAACCGTCCAAATATAAATAACCTACACTACCATAATCAATATCGCTTTCTTTTCCGACTTAAAAAAAAAAAAAAAAAACAGTTTTTCATTTTTTGTTTTGAGTACAACAGATTTTTTTTTGAAGAACTTTCCAAACCCGATCTATTATTTTCTTGAAAGATTTGTTTTTTTTTTCCGGTGACATTTTAAGACAGTTCCTTAAAGACTTCATGATTCCTTCCAAACCTACCGATTTCTCACTGTCATAGTTAGGAAGTTTGGGCTGTTTGTTTGGCATATTGAAGTTGGATTTCGTTTTAGGATTTATTAACTTCTCTTCAAAATCTACATTCAAACGAGTTTTTACTAATTCTTTCTCATTTTTACTTTTAAAAATAATTCTCATTTATAACCATTCATTTTTAATCATTCATTTATAATTATTCAATCATTTCTAACCACTAATTTTTAATCATTTATTTTTAATCAATCAAAATAACTTATTTTTAATCATTCTTTTTTTCACTACTAAAAATAACTACTCATTTTAAATTTATATCCAAACAAGATTTTGACTCTAACTCGCCTACACAAAAATTACATTCAAACGAGTTTTTGGCACAATTCTCAATTTTTAACTACTCTATAATTTATTAACTTAAATCCTACCTAAATAAGTCCCAAGAGCCTAAGTTTGCTAATAACGATTTAATATTCATGCTTGTCATATTGAAGAACTTTCCAAAATTGGTTTTGCCCAAAGTCTACTTATAAAGATTCTAAGACCTTATTTATTATGTCAGCGCCTTTTTTGTTGCTTGGGAAAAGATCAAGTTTTTTTTTTTTTTTCAAAGTACAAATTGGAGGAAGGGAAACTAACAAATCCTACATAAAAGACACAAATGTTCTCAAATAATATAATCGACAAATATTAATTGATTAACACCAATTAAGATAATCAACTACGCTACCGACTCATTCGGTAAGATCAAGTTGTCATATGTGAAAAAAAAAATGTAATAGTGAATGACACAATTTCTTCATTCAAAAGTCGTAAACGTTATTGAAGGATTCTTCCCTCTTTAGTAAAGTCGATAAGTATTCGACACAAATTTAAGGTAGGTGCGAAGACACCGAATATCATTGTCTTAAATTTAAACTAGACAAAAACTTCTCTTAAGTCAAAAAGTTGGTTGATTCAATCAATTAAAATAAAGTTATAGCAGACTGTAATTGTAATTAAGTTGCTAAGTAACAATTAGGGACTGATCATAATTAATGAAACTCCAATACTGATTGTTTGAACCCAAAACCCACTCATAAACATCTAAGACTTTCTTAACCGTTTCACAAACTTTCCTTTTTACTCAAATAAAGATCTAACTTCGCATATGAAAAAAGTATCTAAAAGAGAAAAACTTTTAAATTAGTTTCTCCTCTAAACTCTTCATGAAATTGTTATATTAATTGATTTGGTAATTTAAATTTTGTTTTATGGCAAGTAATTATCAATACGTATAAGTTTTACTAATAATTAAGAGGTCATGAATTTAGATATATTGTTAATTATCCTTGTATTAAAAAAATGAAACTTGTAGGTTCCGTTTGATAATCATTTGATTTTTTGTTTTTTGTTTGTGAAATTTAAGCGTATTTTTAATCATATTTACTACAATGTACTTCATTTTTCTTACAATGTATCTAACTTTTCTTAAGAAAGTAAGTGAATACTAACCAAATTTCAAAAACAAAAACAAACTTTCGGAAGCTACTTTTTTTGTTTCCAAATTTTTGTTTAGTTTTTACAAATATAAGTAAGATGTAGATATCCATGTAGAAAAAACATAGGGTATAATAGTTATTGTAGGCTTAAATTTCAAATACAAAAACACTAAAAACAAAATGGTTATCAAACGGAGACGTAATAACACACAGTATACATCATTTTTTTAGTAAATCTAGAAGAATGAGACCACAAACTCTATATAGAAGGTATGCTATTACTCTAAAATAAATGAGAGTCAAATACCGTTTTTTAGGATCAAAGCCGTAACCATAGTGTTGAACTGGACTACCACCAAACGATAAAACCAACACGTCATCAATTCTTTCGGTGATTTTGCAAGTATACATCATCTTAATTCAACTTCTTTTTCAACAATTGGCAAATGGAAGATTGGATATGAACTTTATAGATAGCAATGAACAGTTTCTCGATTTGATTTTGCAAGTTATTGCTGGTATCATCTTTCATACACGCCCCAAGTTCTCACCCACACGGCTTTAATTATTAACCAATAATGATACGAATAAAATGGTATTAATTGGCTTCGCATTGAGCCATGAAATTAAAGTCCACGTCCTTGATTGTGATTGGTCTTTGATGTGCGATTGTGACAGTCTAGAACAGGTCAATGTTCTCTTCAAGAGGTTTCTGCCTTTCCAGGTTATACCTTTCCAGCCTTGTAGGGTAAGTCATTGAACATTCAAAAAGTGAAATTCTGGTTAAAAAAAAGGGGTTTAGTTCAACAATAATCGATATGTATTATCGAGTAAGATGTGATTTGAATTCCCTCGCACCTAAATTATTTTGTACAATAAAAAGTTAAATTATGAAATTATTTGATTTTTTTCTGTATTTTACCCCATTATGAGTTGTTCCTCCAAATATGTTAATTGTCAACCTAACCATTTTCAACTTGAAATTTAAATTTTATCAAATAATTGTTACAATTTTAATTATGTTATAAGTTTTTATTTCTAAATAATTTTTTTTTTCGTTTCTAATTGATGATCATATTCATCCTTCCACTTCTATAATTCTTTTATTATTATTTTTTCTTTTTTTTATATTCATAGTGTTTTGGTGTCTGTAACAATTAAGATTCTAAACTTTTAATTTGAGCAGTCACTTCCCTTAAAATTTGATAAGTATTGGAATTAAACCTCGTGAGCTAAATTTGAAGGATTTTAACCTCGTAGTAAGGGTAGATTTGTCATTTTTCTCAAAACCTACCCAAAGAATAAAGAAAACTTCAATTTCTGGCAATTTGTAGAGAATTTTTATTCTGAAGTCGATTTTTAGCTGTTTTTGGTTTGTGGATTGGATCTGAAAATGTGGGTTTTATTTTTTGTTTGATTTCAGTATCATCATCATGGTGAACTGTGCTCCTATTCTTATTGGTTTTTTTTTTTTTTGTAAATGATTATTTAGGATTTTGGTTGTGATTGTGAGTTTCAAATCTTCTTCTTCAGATGGCACTTGACCATAAATCTAGTACTGGTGGTCCGTTTGGAACTATGAGGTTCTCTAGTGAGCTCGCCCATGGTGCCCACAGCGGTCTTGAGCTAAGAAAGTTTAAGGATAAGATATTTTTCAACATTTTTTTAGGTCAATGATTTTTTTTTTTTTTTTTTTTTATAATTATACCGAGGGTACCATTACCCGTCTCTAGACTATAACACTGAATATATCTAAGGAGTGAAGACAAAAATAGAGTGTCTAAGACCAATGGTTTTTTTTTTTTTTTTTTTTTTTAAGATTTAAGTGTATTTTTTAAGGTTAAGGGTATTTTGAAAATTTTTCAAAGTAAAAGGAGCATTTTTAAACAAATTTTTTAGAGTTTCAATCTAAATTTAACAGTAAAGGTATTTTTGACTTAAGAGTTATTTTGAAGCTTTTCAAAATATGATATTGTTGACACAAATCCCATAATTGAGGAATGTATTTTATAATTTAATTAGTTAAAAATATTTTCCAAAAAAAAAAAAAAAAATCTAAAAAGGGAATATCCATCCCAATTTCTTATTAATAACTATGGAAAAAAAAAATCAATGCAACAAAATAGGGAAGTGAGGGCGATTATGGAAGGAATCAGTTATGGGAGAATCAAAATTTGAATTTTTGTTGATTCTATAAATTTAAAATAAAAAACGGAAAAAGGTATCAAATATGGAACTTTAAAATAGAAATAGAAAATCTACCGATAGATAAGAACAATTTCGCATTTTAAAAACTTTGAATTAATTATATTTAATTCATGTGAATATTTTGCTAATAATTAAAACTTTGCTAGTTTAAACATATTTTCGAACATGTTTCGTTTTTTTTTTTCAAACATTCATCCCAATTTCTAGTGCATAATTATGAAAAATCAATGCAACAAAATAGGAAAGTGGGGGCAAATAGGAAAGAATCAGTTACAATTTATTATTATTATTATTTTTAGATTACAAGTTTGAATTTATTATTGATTCAATAAATTTAAAATAAAAAAGGGAATAAACAATCATATAAAATATGGAAATTTGAAATTAAAGTATGAAAATCTAGTATTATTATTTTCTTTAATGTGATTTTGTTTTAGGGTGCTATTTATTTAACATCTTCTCTTCTCTTCTCTTCCCATCTTATTATTATTATTCTTTGGAAACCCCAATCCTGATGAGCATGGAATTGAAGAAGATAATAAATTGGGGGCTTCCAGTTCCAGCGCGTATGGCTGCTGTTATCTTCTCCAAACTTTCAATCTCCAATTTGCCCGCCATTAGATTAGTTTCTAAATCATGGAATAATCTTGTTTTAGATTATGCTACAACTTCCTCTCGAAAAGCTATTCTTCACTCTACCAATGATCACAAACGTCCTTATCCTTCTTGTTTCCTCAATCCCAAAATTTATTGTTTAGAAATTGATACCTGGAGTTTTGTTGCCTCGTGTACCATTACTGGACCTCTTACTGAGTTTATTAGCATTTTTGCTTGCTGCAATGGCCTTTTACTTTGTGAAAATGGTGGCTGTGGCATTGGTTCTGAGTCGATAGTCATATATAATCCAATGACTCATGAGCTCTTCCCCGTCCCTTTTCATGTTGAATTTTATGTAGGCTTCTATCATGGATTTGGTTTCAGCCCTAACACCAAGTGCTACAAATTATTTTTAGTATCAGATGAAGTCTGGGAGATGAAGATTTTAAGGTTTGGTAAGAATCATAACCAATTTATCTCTGTTTTCTTGCCTTCCCGTGTACCTCTTACCTCTCATGGTTGTTATATGGACGGAGTCATCTATTGGATTGGAAGAAAAATACAAAATGAGTACATCATATATGGTCTTGATGTTGAAACTGAAGAATTTGAAGTGGTGGCGCTATTGAAAGGTTGCACTTGCTCTAAGCGAGCCTTTCTTCAACCATTTAATGGCACCCTTTATGCAATTGTTTGTATGACTGAGGCATCGTATATTCAAGTGTGGAGGATGCAAGCCAAATATTCTTGGATCAAAGATTTTAGTGTTCATGGCGACATCGTGTATAAACCATTTGAACTTCTTAAAGCCTATGATGATGGAAAGATGTGCATTCGAATCAATTGGACTTGTTTTGGTTGAAAAAGTCCAAGTTGAATAAGTCTATGTGGACTATTGAGACGAAAAACAAGATAAAAACATTGATTCCACAGGGCAAGCGACGATTTCATAATATGTGTAGTTGTCTGGTAGAATCCTTACATTTTGGTTCTCTCTCTAGCATTCTTGCCGGTGATGAACAAAAGAGGAGGGCACTTTTTTTTGAACTTTAAAAGACAAAAAACCACGGCACATTCCAAGACATCGATTTGATCCTGTCAAGTTTGAAGTTATTTTATAATTACTCTCTTCCGGACATTTGTAACCATTATCATGTCTTTCTTTAGTCTTTTTTAGTTGTTGTCTTTTTTGGCTTTTCTCTTCATTTTATTTTTATGTTCCTATGGTAATATTATAACGAATATGTATTTATTTGTTATTAAAGACATCAATTTTGAATTTAAATTAATGTGTGAGGTTGATGAAAAATAAGTTATAGTAATCAATACTATGCTTCAAAACAATATCTTGGTAGAAGAACAAAGAGGGAAATCCGACAATTATCCTTCAAGAACGGGAGGGAAGCAACAATAATACAGATACAATCAACTGCAATTTAATGTCTGTAATTTTAAAAATTATATATTGATTCTGATGATTTGATAAAATTTAAAGTAAAATAGTTATTGTCGTTTTGTAGTCCATTGTAATTTAAGTATGTATCAGTGAATGTATTCATGTGCAAATGATGTAATTTTTTTTTTGCCTAACTAAATACTTCCAATATTTATTTGCAGAATAAAAATGACTATTTTTTAAATTTTATTAAATCATATGAAATCTAAATCATATGAATTAAATTTTAAGTTTTAAGATCATTGAACTAAATTTGGGTTTTTAAAACTTTAGTCACTAAATTCTATATCTCTTTCAAAGATAAAGTAATTAAAATATATATTAACTAAAACTCCAAAGTAAACAAAAAGAGCTCAGTCTAAAAAATGTTGCGAAATAAATATACTCCAGCTAGTGTGATGGCGTCCATTTGAGCGATCTTGTAGTCGTCCGATTCAAGAAGCTGGTTTGTGTGTGGTGGCCTTTAATTTGTTTATGAATTGTTACAATAATATTTTACCTACATTTATGTCTTTAATCGGGCATGTTTCTTGGAGAAATATTTTTCTATTCATGAACAAGTAGAATTTCTTTATTTGTTGTTTATTTGGCACCACTTTAATCACAATTTTTTTTTTCATTTTAGAGAGAAAAAAAAAAAAAAACAAACGAAATTTGTGACACCTAATAGTACCACATAAGCAATAAGTAGAGAGACTCTACTTATTCATGAGTAGAGAAGTATTTCTCTGATTTTTGACGGTCTATGTCGTGCGAGACCGTTTGTGATGTGCAAAGTGTGAGACAGTTTATGATATGCAAAACGTGTGCACGCAACCGTATGTGATATACTACGTGTTTAGTGTTGTATGATGTGACACGTGATCGGTGTTTCTGTGTCATATATATATATTTTTATTTTATAATTTTAAAACTTCCTCATTAAAAAAAATTGTTTACTTTATATAGAAAAGCTATTTTTTATAAAAAAAAATATTATGGAAATCACACTACAAAAAACCTATCTAAAATAAGCCCGTTCAAAAAATTGTAAAATACTATGTATATATATACCTATTAACAACATTTAAATTTTAAAAAAAGAACTACATTTATAATTTAATGCATAATCAAATTTATTGTTATTATTTAATTTTGAGGTTGTTACTACAAAATACTGATTAAGCTATTCATATTTTGGCTCTAAAAGTAAATATTATATATAAGAGTAATAAAAAATACAAAAAATAAAAATAAAACATAAATTGAAAATAAAATTGATATTGTATACATTTTTTTTTTTTTAATTTGTAAACTTTCTCCTATAGAAAAATGTTATTTATTAATATAGAAAAATAAGGTTTTGTTAGTCACACTTAAAAAAATATTATAAAAAATAATATATCAAAAAAAATTATAAAAGATAAAAAATGAGTTTCAAAAGACAAAAAATAGAATAAATAATTATATATATATATATATATATTCCATTTTTTTATAGAAAAAAAAAATTTAGATGATAAAAAGTTAGGTAAATCATATTTATTGGAGAATGAAGACTCACAAACTCTACATAAAAGACACTAGTTCTCAAATAATATATATGTAAGTGTGGAGTTGAAATTGATTAATACCAAGAAAAATAATCAATCACACCATCATTCACTAAAAAAACTAAAAAATATATATAAATGTGAATTGCGCTTGTGAATATATTAAAGACGTATGAAAAGTTAAAAGAATGTTTTATTGTATTTTTAGTTCAAAAATTGGAAAAATTAATTCAAACATATAACCAAGGCCATTAGATTACATCGATATTACATGGATGAGTTACCATTGACATATTTTGCTAAATTAATACTTTTATATACATTTTTTATGCTTTTTTACAGTTATATATTTTAGACATTTGAATAGTTAACATTAATATATTTTAGAACTAAAAAAACATTAATATTTTTTATATTAAAAAATTATACAATTTTTTATTCATCAATCATGGCTCTAAAATTTAAATCTTGGAATAATATATTTCTAAATATATTTGGGTTGATTGATTTGTTATTTTTTAATAATTAGGTAATTCAAAATAAATAAACTCTATTGATTTTAAATTTTAGTTTAATCTTTAATCTTACAAAAAAAAAATGTATATCTTCATAGTATTTATTTTACAAATGAAATGATTTGTTATTATATTCATATGTCTTAAATGATAAATAAGTTGTTTTCAACTACATTTATATTTTATAGTATAATTTAATAATAAAACTTAAAAGATACGTATAAAAATATAAAATTAGTATTTAAACAAAATTATCTAAAATAAAATTTTATATTCTAAGAAACATATTATTTGCAAAGTATTTTTTTTAAAATATATTTGCAAAATATTTTAACAAACTTATTACGCTAATTATAAAAGTAAACAAAAATAAATAATTCTTAGATATATCATCAAATCACTCTCCAAACGAATGTTCCGTTGGACTATATTTTAGACAACAAAGAGTTAGTTTTTTTTTTTAGGACAATAAGTTGGAGTTAGTAAGAGTGATTTTGGTTTAATTTTTGTTGTTTTTGTGTCAAATTGACAACTAAACTAATATCATTAAGTTTTCATCAACTTTGATCAAAACGATGTTCAATAAAAAATAAATATGTCAATTAGAACAATATAGTTTATTTATCAATTCTTAATTTGAGTTTAAGGATTTTTATTTTACTAACAATAAATAGCATCTTGCATGAATAACGGAGTTTGTTTCATATTTCACATCTAATTTTGTTTGCCTATCAAGTATAAATATCAATGTATTTTTTATGTCCATTTAGTATTTATATATTTAATTCGATACAGTCTTATGTTGGTTCTTACATCAAAAATCAAAACTGAACCAATATATTTGAGGGTGTGTTTGTTTTTTGTAGAAAATAGTGGAGTGGAGGGGAAATAAGTTGTTAATAGTAGTTAGAAGTGGTTATCTACTCGTTTGAGAATTAAAGTTAAAAGTAGCGGAGAAATCAACTACTTGTTTGGGAATTGAGGTTAATAGTGGTTGATACATTTTTTTTTTTTTTTTAAATGTGGTTAGAGTAGTCTATAATTGAAAATTTATGAATTTTAATTATTCAACTCAATTATTATTAACTGATTTTAAAAAGCATTTTTATGTTTTTTAGTTGAATTATTATTCAAATGGAAGAATTCAAATTCATGACATTTTACTTCATTGACTCACGTATACACCTCTAAGATAATAAAAAAACTATCATATTGAACTATCAATCAACTTTTAGTTTTATATTTTGTTACTAAACATATTAATAACATGAATCAAGCCAACAATAGTAAATTTTAAAATTATGAACTAAATTTACTAATTATTAAAAGAGTAGTAGAAAATATATTTACGTGAAACTTGTAAAAATATATTATTCTAGAAAATAAAGAAATATGAAATAGTAGGATCTGATAATCTTATTAAGCAAACAAAATATATTATATAGTATTTAAAATATTTGTTTCCTAACACATAAATAAAAAAAGGAAAAACTCATAACTTCAAAATATTTATTTATTTTTCTTTCTTTTGCCTAACTTTATTAAAATATTAACTAAAATATTAACTTTATTGTTTTAATTATTTTTTAAAATATTAATTACTTAGAAAAAAAAAACAACTAAAATGTCATTTTTAATCCATTTACTTTTAATTTTGTTTTATTTTGATTCTTTTACTTTTAAATGTCAAATTTTAATATTTATAACGATAATAAAGTTAAAATTTAGTATTTGTTGTTAATTTATTATTATATTTTATTTACAAATTTATTCTTATTAATTTTTCATAGTTTAAGAAATATGTTTACCTGAAACTTTTTATTAAAAAAATGAGGTTTTTTATGAATTAAAAATTATTTATGAAATAATTGATTTCAAGATCGAATCATAGTTTAAGAAATATGTTTACCTGAAACTTTTTATTAAAAAAATTGAGGTTTTTTATGAATTAAAAATTATTATTAATCAAAAATTATTTATGAAATAATTGATTTTAAGATCGAATCATCGGACGTAGAATTAAATTAGAATATAACCAATAAATCAAGCCAGCACACTATTGAATTTTTCAATAGAGTTTAAATTACTTTTGAAAAGACATTTGAATATTGATTAAAAGATATATTTATGAAATTTGATAAAAAAAAATATTAAAAATAGAGATTTGATAGAGGGTTTGAAGAGAGGTTAAAGAATAATTGAAGATGAGTTAAGAGTGATTGTTTATTACAAAAAAAAAATAAATGAAAAATGATTGAAGAGTGATTATTATATCAAAAAAACGAAGATAGCCTAAAAAATATTCGCTTCTCGTAATTTATTTGTTTTATATATATTTTTGTATTGCATCGATATTTTTTGCTGTGTTGGATGGGGATGAGTGTCCGAGGTAGAAAGGTGGACCTCAGCTCCCTGAAAGACAGGGACCGAGTGGGATCCACTCCCAACACAAATCGCTTCTCCCTCAGTGCGTTTACTCATCACATTTTCTTTTCTCACTTTCCACTCTAAATAACTTTATTTTCCTATTGTCAAAAGAAAAAAAAAAAACTTTTATCCCTATGTAACATTTTAATCCTTAATTTTATAATATAACCACATTTTTATGCTTATCTAATTTTTTCATTAATTTAACACTACTTCAAAGTTATTACTTTTAACGTTTCTTAAAAAATAAAAAAAGTTATTACTTTTAAATCATATACCTCGTAAACTGTAAAATTATATTCAATAGTATATAATTTATGTTATTTAAATTATATTTTAATTCAACTGTTAAATTAGAAAGACAGCTAAAATGTAAAAAAATTAACAGCCGTGTAGCTTAGAAGTTAAATCCACGGCTGAAATTTAGATTGTTTGTTGAGAATTTCACATTGATAAAGTGAGACTATTTCTTGATATTTATAAGGTATGTGGACTATTTTCATTACCAATTGAGTATGTCTGCACAATTTAATATGATATCAAAGTTCATTAATTCTAAACGGATATTCGATCAAATAAAAATGAAATTAAGATCTTGAATCTCTCTTAATTTGTTTTGAGATGAATGTTCACACAATTAAAAAAAAAAGTTTAGTAACGATGTGTTAGCTACTTCACCGATAGAGAGAAGATACGATTTTATTCGCGTAAACAACAATACAGATTTCGTTTAGGTTTCGGGAACATTGTCCCCGACTCTGCACTTGCTGACCAACGAGATCCCCAATTAATCGTAAGACATTAAATTGTTCAAAGTCATGTCTCAAAAAATAAATTAATTAATGGAAACTAATTTCATTTTATTTTTGAAAAAAGTTGTGACTTTTCTCTTGGCCCTCGTGTATGCCTATAAAACCACAATCCAATTCAGCGTTTTATGTATTATTTTATTGATGCGACGTGAAGACAAATTTGTTTATTGGCTGTTAAAAAACACGGATTGGTTTTTTACGAATTTATATATTATTTACCCTCTCAACTTAAATTTTGGTTGACTATTTAATAATAATTAAAAAATTACTCAAGTATATTTTACTTTTTTTTTTAAGATTAAATAACTTTTACTTATCAATTGATTAACTATTCCGCGAATTAGGGATATCTGTCCCCATAACTTTCACTAGCTCATATAAAATCATACCTCATCCCAATTAAATAGGGATAATTTCCAATTTTTCTTTATATTGTTTGGAGTAAAACGAAAACATTTTTATTCAAAGGATTTGTGACATTTTTTGGTTGATTGATTGAAACTCAATTCAACTTTACGATCACAAGTTCTATCTCTCGATATTTGCCTTTCATTTAAATTGATTGTAGTTTTACTATGTATGCATTGTATAGTTTGTAGTTCATCTCCCAATTTAAACTAAAAAAATGAAAACCTTATTTTGAAGTCAATGCTCATGTACTATACTCATTGAAAATTTTAAGTCCATAAACAAATTCATTTAAAAATAAATAAATTCACTAAAGTAAATAAATAAGTAAATAGTCGATACAAGGTTGAAAGTAGACTTGTAAATTTTTCTAATTTAAATACTATTTGAAAACCTTCCATTTGCTCCCTTGTGAATTAATATTCTTCAATTTAGTAATTTGTTGTTCATACACGTTTTATTGATAAAAAATTTATGTAATACTATTCTAAGTGAATAGACAGTATCTTAGAGAATGGAAAATCATTTAAGAGAATAAGCGTGAATGATTTAGAGAAAAATATTTTAATTCATTCTTCTAAGTTTTAAGAAATTGGTAGAAATTTGTAGTGTTGGTAGAAAATGAAAGAAACTTTGGAAATCACATTTTTACCCATCAATGTATTTTATTGCCATGAACATTGGGATCTACAAAATGAGTTTTTTTTTTTTTTTTTTTTGAAACCACAAAATCAGTAATATAAATTAATGGTGAGTCAAGAGGCAAATGATAGGAAAATTAAGTAAAACAAGGAGACTATTGGAAATAATAATAATTATCATAAAAAAAAAAAATTAAACGACCCCTGAATTTAATTATTTAAATTGGAAATGATTTGTTGTATGGTTTTATCCCACATGGGAATGACAATTTGTTGCAGAATCGTTGACCATCGGAGACTATCTGACGATGTTTTGCTTTCTGCTACCATGTGGACGCTCATACAGATTCTACCCAATTACTTCCACGTGGATTAATTTCATTTGAAGTTACTGAATTTAAAAATCCATTTATGATTTCCAAGTTCCAACCATAGTTTAAAAAACAAATCCACTCCACAATCGAGCATAAGCAACGTAACCAATGTGCCCAAGTTAGTTGAATCACTTAGGTGAAGGATAATCCCCATGTAACCCTTTTTTTTTTTTGATATAGTTTAAATATTAGAAGTTGAAGAGTTTCACAATTTAATTAGTGTCTCTTAGGAAGATGTATAATTGGTGTCTCTTAGGATGTATAATCCTTCTAGAAATATGTAAAGTTCTCTTGATTGTTGTATATTTTTTCCTATATATACTTGTATTCATTCATTTGTAAAGTTATTGAGATTTTTTTGGCTCCTTTTCTACTCTCCCTAATTTTACATTAAAACCCCCCAAAAGAACATAAATTTAGTATTACTAAAAGGATTATGTATTCATATCTCTTAATTATATAGTGCACACATGAATCTCTCTAAGTATGCAATCGTATTTGGTTGATTTTAATCTAATGCCTCATTTGTATGTATTACTATTTGAGAAATTTATATTAATTTGAGACCCAAATATATTTTATCTATAATTGACTAAAAATTGATAATAACTAACTACTTTGGTTGCATCATTTTTTTCCTGTTCTGTTAATACATTCCAATTTAAATAAATGAATAAAATTTTGCACAAAAAAAAAACAGTATTTAACACTTATATTATTTGAGAATATTGCTTTCTAACGGACTATTATTTACACTTATGACATATATTCATAGGTTATTATTTATTTTGTCTTTTTATTGATTAAATTCTGCATTAAAATGTTGTAGAATGATTTCATGGGTAATATCTTTAAGACTATGATGTGTATTAAAAAAAAAGAAGTTAAAAATTTTAATGCGCCACACTTTCTTACTAAATATCTGCAGAATTGTTTTAGTTAGAAAAGTTAGGAATTTAGTTCATTCTCAACAATTGATTTAATAAGAAGCCACTTTTTTCTGCCACTTGTAGAGGATAAAATTATAAATGCGAGATTAATTTTGCATTTTATGGTTTAAGATTTCTTTATTGTTATTTTTCCTTAATTTTTATTTTTTGCAATGTTTATGTGCAGATAAAATTGCTAGGATATAGTTTATGATTTACCCTAGTTTAAGTCAATATAAATGATGTTTTTTTAATATAGAAATTGCCATGGGCCGTCTTGATCAAATTTAAAAAGAAAATTATACGCCAACTCATGTGATCATAAAAACAATAGACAAATCAATTTAAATACAAGTGCACAAAACTCTAATAGTGGAATTTTGATCCAATTATTTTAATAAGAGTTCATTACTTATATTAGTAAACATATCATACATCTTAGAGTTCAATCAAAATCCATTGGCCTTCGAAAAATTAAGGTTTCTGCAACTTTCTAGGATGAAAATTTCATTTTAATTAAAAATTAGCTAAACTTATCGAATGCTCCCTCATTCTTAAAGTCGATTTTCTTTGTACACATTTTTGTAGTAAATTTTTAAATTGATCAATTTTATCCTTCTGTTATTAGAAATTGTGCACTTGGTCTAAATTTATCGAAAAGAGAGTAGAGAGAAAGAAAGAAGAAGAGGAAGTCTTTTGATCCATATTGTCCTGCCCCTTGTTATTGATCAATATTGGTTCAATTCGATCTACCATTTCTACAAGAAAGAAGCCAAGACAAACTCTCATCATTTGTGTGAGTTTTTGACTTCCTCAAACTCCACAAATCTTAACAGATTCACACCTATTTAGTTTTCAATCAATGTCAAGTAATTTTTAATCAATAGAATAAATAGTTTTTAATCGATTGAAGAAAAAAAAAATCTAAAATTCTACTATGACCCGAGTATATATTTCTAAAAGGAGTGCTATAATAAAAAAAAGTTTCGATTTACTGCAAATTCCTTTTAAATATATAAAAATAATATTAATCTACCTTTAAAAATAGTTGAGCTCTACACCAAATTAACAAAAATACGGTCAATTTTATTCTCAAAGGTAGCATCCGAAAGCTCCACCATTGTAGACATTCATCCAACAGCAAAACTGAGAGAGAAAAGGGGAGAAAAAGATGAGAAAAAAAAAAATAATAAAAAAAAAAAAAAATAAAATAAAAAAAGAGATGTATGACTCTACGTAAGTGACATTATGGTGGAGGTAGAGTTTGCTCTCAAATTCTTCTAGAAAAAGATTGGCTGCCACCCGGCAAATTCCATATTGTGAATCAATCAACTGGCCACGTAGTTCAGAGCGTATTGGTTAAACACGTCACCACTGAAATGGCGGGGAACAACAAAGAAAACGTTCAACGTTTTTTAAATTTATATTTTTGTTTGTTTTCCAGCTCTCAAAGTAATCGTACACTTCCCACTTCGTCATTCCTATATCAGAAAATCAATCACCACTGAAATCAAATCAAATCACCTCTGAAAGTTTTTGTTGATTCATTTTCATTTTCCCGGAAAAAAGAGATAACAAAATAAATCCGAAAATCTCAGAGAAGTCGAAAGAGAAAAAGGCTGTGAAAATTTGTGTTTCTCGATTTTTGTTTTATTTTATTTTTTGCCTCACCGCTTTGTTCCTCTTGCATTCAATCGCCTTCTCTTCTCTCCTGCGCGCACAGTGGCTAGCTCTGATTTGCCGATTGCAACCAGAAGCTTTTGATAAAGATTCCTCGGCGGATCTGCAGTTGAAGCCATTTCGTTGTTCTTGAGTTTTCAGTTCCAGTGATTTGGAGGAAGGCTTTGGTGCGAATACGAGGTTTGCTTATTCAACTGTAATCTGCTGTTTTCTATTATGTTTAAGAAGTTTGACCTGATTGAGTTTTCAATCCTCTTTGTTCCTATATGTGGCTTCCATCAACGTTTATGCGAATTAGTTTGGCTTCATTGTTCCAAAAAACTGATCATGAATCTGAATTCGAGTTCGGAATCGTTTCTTTTTCCGAGATTTTGTTATGAATTTGGAAGAGTTCCTTCAAAATTGCTGTTCTCAGCATCCTTAGCTTTTTTTTTTTTTTTTTTTTTTTGGTGTGTGTGTGTGTGTGTGGGGTAGATGTACATCCTTTCGCTTTGGAACTGAAAAATTATCGCAATTCAAGTGGTTACGCTTAAGCTTGTGTCTACTTCTGATTAAATTCATTTTCGGAAAAATAGTTATACACGGTGTTTCAGTCTGAAATGATTATACGTAAGAATACTCCGATCGATGTTAAGTTTTGGTCAATAGATCCGAAATCGTACAATGAATCAATTTGTTCAACTTTTCTGCATATGCAGGAGCCGCTTTGTAATTTCGTCAGCTACACAGTCTAAGGTTTTTCTTCTAGGCATCTGATAACGCGATCTTGTGTGCGTTGGATGGAACATGTTAGCGCTAAGTTGTATGAATTGATTTGCATTAGGATCGACTCATTTACTATCTGGTTCATGTTGGAAGAAATTGTTGAGTAATTGGCATGGTCTGTGAGATGGAGACTGATGTTATTGAAGATATGGACATTGAAGCCCTTCCTTCTATGTGGCCTGAGGATGTTGGACCAGATGTTAGAAAACAGTTCAATGTAGAAAGGCCAGGAGCAGATCAAGATATGTTGAAAGAAGTTAACATAATTGAGGAACCTACAATTGTTGATTTCAAGAGACTGATAGAGCTAACTAACTATACGGAGAAAGGATCTTCACAATTACAATATCTTGCAAAACAATGGGAGTATAAGCAAGCAAACGCTGTGCGTCTCCTCAAAGAAGAACTTGACATTCTCAGCCAGCAGAGAAAAGAAGTTGAGCTCAAGAAATTGAAGATATTAGAGGAACATCGTTTTGAGGAAGAAAGATATGCTGGCGACAAACGTTTGATTTCTATTTTGGAAGAATCTAGTGATCTATGGCATGATATTCCAAGGAGGAAAACTGATATTTTTGTTCAAAGTAAGAGAGTTGAAATTGATGCAGAGTATGATACAGTGACATACTGGAAGCAGCGAGCCATGGATCTGGAAATATTATTGGAAGCAAGTCTGCAGCGAGAGCAAATACTTGCAGAGAAGCTTCGGGAAAACATAAAAAATATCGAGAAGCAGTCGTCGCCAGTTGAGGAGTTGTCACAGATTCTGAAGAGAGCCGACAATTTTTTGCATTTTGTTCTTCAGAATGCACCAGTTGTTTTTGGTCACCAGGTACTATTACAACTATTTTAGTGTAAATCTTATGAGTTCGTCAGTTTGGACTTCAGCATTTAGTTATATAAATCTCGAATAAACATACCCTTAGCTTAAAAAGTAAAATAAGAAATAAGACAGTTCAATTTCTGTGCTTAATTATAAATTTAACGTTATCTTTGTAGGATTTATAAAATTTCATTCGCATCACAATTAGATCATATGGTTACAAGAATTAGAAGGAATAGAAAATAATGACAAAGATAACGCAGCTACTTGACGTTTTAGACTCTTCTCATATCTGCTCTGCATAGAGAAGTCATTCTTTGTTCCGTGGTTGTGTGAATTGCATGCTGCAATCATTCTTGTCTAAGTCAACCATTAAGAACTGATTTTGTGAACGCTTGCATTTCAGGACAAAGAGTTGCGCTACCGATTTATCTACAATCATTTTCCTAGTCTGGAAGAAGAGGTAACCTTTTCTTTCACATACAAGGTCCTTTCTACAACATGCTGTTGTATGTGTTAATTAAAATGAGATAATAACTCATTGGGCTGGGCAAATTTTGCCTCTAGTTTTCCTTTTTGCTCCTTATGTAATGCAAAGGGTATTCTTTTTCCCAGGATATTATAGGAAGAACAGACGTTGAAATTTTTAGTGGTGCTGGCGTTAAGGAATCTCAAGATTTCAAGAAAGAAGTTATGGAGAAAGGGTTGCCTGCAAAGAGGGAAATACAGTTCGATACAGAATTATTTGGACTTAAGACCTTTTTGATTTATGTTGAACCTGTCTTTAGCAAGGCTGGGGAGACAATTGGAATAAATTATATGGGAATGGACATAACTGATCAGGTAGTATAATACTTACATCAAGTTCCTTCCCCTCTTTACATGTTGGTCGTTCATGTAAAGAATGTACGTTTCAATCTTTTCTAATCAAAATCACACATCTCTGATACCATTTCTGTTTCTTTTTCTTTCGCGAAAGGTTAAAAAACGAGAAAAGATGGCGAAGCTTCGTGAGGAGATAGCAGTACAGAAAGCCAAGGAATCAGAACTAAACAAAACAATTCATATTACGGGCTAGTTTTTTTTTTTTATCTCTCTGGTTGTTTTATTTTGCTCGACTCAGTTGCTGGAGTTTTCAAGTTTTCTTTGTTTCACATTTTTCCAGAGGAGACAATGCGAGCAAAGCAAATGCTAGCAACCATGTCCCATGAAATTAGATCTCCACTGTCTGGAGTGGTAAGTATGGCTGAGATCTTGTCCACCACAAAACTTGATCGGGAACAGCGACATCTGTTAGATGTGATGCTGTCTTCAGGAGACTTGGTGCTTCAACTTATAAACGATATCTTGGACCTGTCTAAAGTTGAATCAGGTCTGAATTTCTTTGCATTGAACATAGTTTTGATTATAGCATTAAGCTAACACACATTCATGGCTCACTTAAAGGAACTTTATCTCGTAGCATATTAATGGAACACTATTACTTCTCACTTCGAATATAACTTGTTGAGCTATCTGATTGTTTTGTTTCCTTTATTAGGAGTAATGAAGTTGGAAGCTACGAAATTCCGTCCAAGAGAGGTTGCAAAACATGTTCTGCAGACTGCTGCTGCATCATTGCGAAAATTCTTAGTTCTGGAGGGGCGGATAGCAGATGATGTTCCTATAGAGGTGAGTGTTATAGGTAAATATTAGGAACTTTAATCGATTATTGGGTTTAATGCGCTGAATAGGCATCTTAATCACAATTAAAAACAGAGTAATTGGTAATGAATGACATCAGAAGGATAGTTTTTTTTTCCTTGAACATTGAGTCAAGACAGGCTCATGCCTTGATCCTATATGATTTTTCTTAAATCCCTGGCTATCTCTAGCTTCCTGTTGCATTATCGCTTGTTATAGATGTGTAAATTGCCATCTAAACTATAATGCAACGATTTCAGGTCATTGGAGATGTTCTTAGGATTCGGCAAATTCTCACTAACTTGATCAGGTACTGAATCTTGTGAAGGTTTGAACGAAACTATATATGGACTGTATAAACTATGCAGTATGTTGCACGAAGAAGTTCCATTTAAATTCTAATTTTTAGTGTCAGAATTTCAGTTTTTTGGTAATATGCTGTGGAGGTTCATTGTGCACTTAGGGTCTAATTCTCTCCCTTCTTTAATACCTTCTTCCTCCCATAGCATCTGTTGACTTGATGAAAGGTTGCTTCATTTTACAAACCTGCCAACTATTTTCTCGCTTTTCCAATATCCGGAAGACATCTTAGATCTTGTTTAACTATTTGATTTTTAATTTTTAGTTTTCAAACACTATTTGAATTTCTTTATTGTATTATCTACTTTTAAAATATGTTTTCAAAATCCAAGCCAAATTTTAAAAACTAAAAAGGAGTAATTTCATTAACTTGGTTTTATTTCTGAAATTTGACTACGAAATTCAGTGTTATCCTATGAAAGATGAAGAAATGGTAAGGAAACAAACATAAATTTCAAATTAGAATAACAAAAATTAAGTTGTTATCAAACCAGCCAAGTTAGAATTGCCTAATCATTTAGGCAATGAGGCAATATAGTTGACAAATGTGGCATGAAATCATTGATATATCACAGAAGGCTATAATAGAAGTATGTACATAGAGTGGCTTATATTGTTGATAGAAAGAACTCTAAAGATTACATGGATATCTGATTTTATAAAGATACAGAAAAAAGTCAATGCTTCCATTTTCACATCATAATATTTGACTCTAAATAATGCAGCAACGCAATCAAGTTCACCCATCAAGGGAAGGTTGGAATTAACCTTTATGTTTTACCCTATCCACCTACTGGAAAAGGAGAAGAATGCCTTAAGAAATCAACAGCTGATAACTCAACAGTTCCAGTAAATGGTTTGCAAAAAGGAACATGTCTTCCAGCCCCTCAGAATGGGGAACAACACGGCGACAGAAATTATTTGCAATGTGATGCACCAGGAACCACAAGCAAGAGTGAAACCACAAAGAATGGAAATAGAGAAAGCAAATCTTGTTCGCCCGAAACTACGGTATGGATACGCTGTGATGTATATGACACGGGAATTGGAATACCAGGTATGCTTTGGCTGTTTTATATGATTATTGGAATATCCTTGTTGATCAATAATAAGTAATAATATTCATTTGATTTCCTTGGAATGAAACAGAAAATGCATTACCGAGCCTTTTTAAGAGGTACATGCAAGCTAGTGCCGACCATGCTCGAAAGTATGGAGGGACTGGGCTTGGACTAGCAATATGCAAACAACTGGTAAACTACCTTTAAATTTTTCTGCTTCAGTATTTAGATGGTATTAGTGAGTAGTGGTTATGATACAACTCTATTCGATAACTATTTAGTTTTTGAAAAATGATGTAAATACTATTTACATTTTACTTGTGTTTCAGAAAAATAAGTCATGTTTTGAAAAAATAAATAGTTTTAACTTATTTTTTGGTTAAAGATTTCTAATACTCGATAAAAGAGATGAACACTATTAGTGAAATGGATAGAAAAGAAACTTAATTTTCCAAAATCAGATGGCTATTAAATAGGACTAAATAACATGTTTTTTTTTTCAAGTGAGCCCAACTTAATAACATTTGACACTCTTCTCTTGAGGTTGGAGGTTCAAATCTCCATATCCCACGTTTGAAAATTTGGAAAGTGTAAGACCTCAAAGTTAAATTTTGCTTCAATCTTGAAGCAATATTATTAATTGAGAAAGGTAATACTGAATATGATTTAGCAAGTTTTTACAATGAGAATTGTATCTACCCTCTTGGTATTGCATCATTTGTATACCCTTATCTTTGAATTTGCTTCGTCTTGGAAAACTGGTTAATGCATGCTCTTCAAAAAAACAAAATTTTTTTCTTCTTCTTTTTATTCTCAAACTCAAATTACATTTATTTTTGCTTGCTTAACTCAATTTTTAATAACATCAAACTTTATGCACTTGCTTTTGGAGCAGGTTGAATTGATGGGTGGTCATCTCACCGTTACCAGCCGAGAGAACCATGGATCTACATTTACATTTGTATTGCCCTACAAGGTTTCAACCACCTGCAGTCCTTCCGACGACTCGGACGAGCTCTCAGACGACGAGTCGACAAATGACGAAATGACTGAGGGCTTTTTCCAATTCCAAACCCACAGTTTCAGTTCACTATCTTCTTCTAATGGATCCACAAGGATCCCTAACTCACTTATGCATACAACCAAACTCAATGGATTTGCCGAAGGTTATTATCCTATTCCCTCAAACAACATCACACCACAAGAGACTGCTACTCTTAGAGATGCCCGTTCCCCCAATGCCACATTAACCTCGAGCGAGTCACAATGTTCATCACGTCAAACCAACTCAAATTTGGATAACGAAGGAAACCGAAATCAACCCGACACAAATGCTCGGTTTCAAACTGTCGATGCGAATTCCCTTGATGAGCAAAAAGATTCATTGGAGAAGGCAAGTAATAAACTTCAAAAAACAGATCAGGGAAAAGAGAGATCTTCAGATGCAAGTTCCCACAGCAGAACTAGCTGTAGTGGTTCTGAATTAACAATGGGATTGGAACCCAGAATTCTTCTTGTTGAGGATAACAAGACCAATATTATGGTGACTCAGTCCATGATGAAGAAATTTGGCCAAAAAATCGACGTGGTAACTAACGGAATTGAAGCTGTTCGTGCAATTCAAAGACGGTCTTACGATCTCATTCTCATGGTATGTTTGCTTTGAAAATTTATCATGCATCTAGAATCATAAAATTCTTTTGACTATAGTTTTAGGCCTCTTCAGTCCTCAACATGAATTTCACTGGACATATTAAAATTATATTATATGTATCCCTTTTATAATAATTTTTTTAATGTTAATTTTCTTGAATATAAAACCATGCTTTGTTCTGTTTGCAATAAACAATATTCTCATGGTTTTCCATGCAAATTTTTTATTTTGTTTTACATGCATTTTGATTTCAGATGATTCTTGACTCCTGCTAGAAAAATACTTTTAGGCAGTTTCAGCCAAATTTTTACCAAATGCAATACTTTTTACATAATACTACATTTGTATTAGTTTTAATTATTTTTTAAAAACTTTCTGTTGTAAATACATTGTGTTTTAACTCAATAGTACTTCCGCCTATAGATTTCTATGTTTTATTAATTTTTACATAGATTTAAAAAATCATGACATGTTTTAATTTGCTGTATCGACAAATGGTTATCAAATGTGCCTATTTTTAAAAATTTGCTGTATTTTCAAAATAGCAATCCCTTTTAGTACTTCTAATTATTATTTTTGAAAATTTGCTGCATTTAAATACGTCGTACTTTAATTTTTTAGTTCAGTTCAGTGTATTTTGAAAGTTGTTAAAAATAGGCTAATACTCGAAGAGTTGGATTAAAATGAAAAAAAAATTATTGTGGTTGATTACTGCAGGATGTATACATGCCAGTAATGGATGGGCTTGCAGCTACAAGGTTAATTCGTAGTTTTGAGGAAACAGGCAGCTGGGAAGCTGCTGTAAATGCTGGAATTCAACCAATTACTCCTTGTTTGACTCATTCCTCCACCAGTAAGAGAATGCCAATTATTGCTGTGAGTACTTTCACTCCCCTACTTTTATCAATAGCCTCTCTCGTTCGTTAATTATACAATTCGCTTTACTTTCACAAATCGAATGATATATAATAGCAACTAATTAAATAGAGAAATAATTTTTATATCGTTAGAAACTTTGAAAAGAAGATAAAAAAGATACATTATGAAGATTAAATCTTAAATTTCTTGTGAAATGATTGTAACAGTAGAGTTTCAAAATAAATTAATCTTTATATCAAAAGAATAAAAAGATTAGAAAATAGTAATTATAAAAATAATTTATTTTCAAACCTATAATATTACTATTCATGATCGTCATAGGAAATGACAAATGTTTGGTGAACATTTATTATTTTAGCTAAATTATAAAACATATATATGAATTTTGCTCATGGTTTCAAAAGTTAGTATTTAAAAAATAATAATAAATTCCATTCAACATTCTAACCATTTTTCTACTCCAAAGGTAGCTTCGAAACATTTATGAAAAATAATAGTGTTTTGAAATTAAGTACCGAAGTTCATAGTTTAATTTTTTCCAAAATTTAGCCTACCATTTTCATCTGGATGATATTAGAATCATACAATATTACACGAGTTATTCAAGATTGATGGATTATTACCAACCATTTAAGTACTATCCGATAACAATTTATTTTTTGTTGAATTATGTTAAACTACCAATCAATCCAAAAGCCTATCTAAACTTAATCATATCATATCAACCAACACTCTCCCTCACTTGTGGGCTTTGAAATTTGAGAAATGTACTACAAGTGGAATTTAAATTTAATTGGGGATGAAATGACTCGACAGAGGTTCGAACTCAAAATCTCCTGCTCTGATATCATGAAGAATTATGTTAAACCACAAATCAATCCAAAAGCGTAAGCTCATGGATTGGGGTAAATTTAATCACATCAACCAACAGTTTTTGTAAATTCAAAGCAAAAATTCTTACCTACATCTGGAGACTAATGGTAGAGAAATAAACAATGAAAAAATAAGAGAAAAACTTGCCACGCATACATGTTAGAAAAGGGTAAGCCCAA
>JBBMKA010000022.1:1429042-1455623 GCA_037833695.1 Sechiopsis laciniata | reverse complement strand
GATCTCATGCAAGCTTTGATTTTGGCTGTGAAAAGTAGCGTCTGATGGGTCAAGAAATTGTAATGAGGAATGAAAAATAAAATGAAAAAAATGTGTGAGACCTCAGGAATAAATCTTAACAATGCTCGAGAGAAAAGGGGGAAAGAAAAGGGGACGCGTGAAGAAGGTGAATTCTGAGTTAAGGTTTCTTTTTTTTTAAATTATTTATATTATCGGTTCGGTTTGGTTTTTTATTGGTTTTTCAATGAGGAATCGAACCGAACCGAAAAAAAGTCGGTTTTTGCAACTTAAAACCAAGTGATCCAATGCTATTCTAAAAAACCGAACCGATCCATTGGATCGGTTTGGTTCGGTTTAGTCGCTTCGATTTTTTTTCTTTTACCCCTAGTTGGAATAGATAAATGGAAATGAATTTAATTTTTTTTTAAATAATGTTATCAAATGAGATCTGAATCGTAGCTTTTAGCAATTTTTTAAAAAAATATTAAGACAATTAAAAAAAAAAATTGTAGCTTTTAAATTAAACGTTTTTTTTTTCCAATTTTTAAGAGTTTTTATTATTTAAAAAATAATAATAGAAAACTATTGAGTTATTTGATAGGTAGGTAGGATCATGTAGGAGGGCTATTGGAAGGCCCAAGCCCATAGGGCTGTAGAAAGCTTGAAGATTAAAGAGGCCGACATAGGTATCACATGGGCCTTGGAAACACAAAATTAGCCTCCAATTTTGCAAACCAACTATGTAACCTTGTTACTCAAGTCAAAACTAGGCTAAGAATGTGTTACTAGATAGTATGGAGTTTCATTTCGGACAAGGTGAGTCTTCAACATGCTTTTTAAGATTATCTGTTTAGGTTACATCTAAATTTATAGATTGAATATCTACTTTAAAGTTTTTTTTTATTTAATTGGGTTGGATTGAAATTTGGGGATCATATGATAAACACATGAAGTTCTGATATCATATTAGATAGTATAAAATTCCACTTCAAAACTAATAGATAACGGAAGAGAATAACTCATATATCTTATAATTATGTTAAAGACTTATTTACCTTTCGAATGTGGGTTAAAGTGAGTCGTATCTCCGACATTTGCAACACCACTCTCCTAGAAGGAAGAACAAAGAAGAGGTTATCATTTCTCCAATTCAAACTAGTTTCCAATGTATAAGTGTGGATTGAAACCAAGCAATCAACATAAAACTAACTAACATGGAAGAACTACATGAAATGAAAATATCTTGAAACTGGATCTCTTTGCACATAAGATAGTGTGAAATATTTGGTTCGGTAGCCAAATATTAACACAATATCATATGAATCCAACCATTAATTCATTGTATGAACATGAATAAGCCATTAGAATAAGTAAGAGAAAGAAGATTTTAGTACATTACATGGCAGAATTTGTGAGCCTACCATGTATAGATTGCATATTTTATGAATTTTATTGTTAAATAAGTTCATAATTGCAATTGACCTTCTAGAAAAGTTAAGTTGATCTGTTTAAAACATGTTTAGCATTTAGGCATTTCAATTGATGTGCAATTAACTTTGACCTCCTAGATCTTATTTTCTAAAAAAGTGCATTTAATAACTTTTAAGAATTATTTTGTATACCAAGACATGCACGGCCATTTGACTTTTAAAAAAACTTGTAAATTGTTCAACTAATTTTAAAGTGAATTGTCATAGGATCTAAGAGTGACCATCATAGATTTAAGTGTGATATAAGAATTCTTCACCATTCTAACTTAACTCTTGATTGAGATCAATTGTTAAATTTAACTTATTTGTGTGTCTTTTCAAATATCGTAAAAAAACCTCTAATTTTATAAAATCAAGCAAGGTTAACATTTATTATATTAAGTGTTCAGCTTTGAAATAATTTGGAAAGTGACTGTGTGATAAGGAAACTCCGAGCTCATAGAGACCATCATATTTGTTGAATTAAAAATAAAAATTTTAAAAAAAAAATTTTAAAAAACCCATGAATTAATTATATATTTGAACCAAAACAACTATATTATTGTAGTAACTATTTAAAGCATTTTGGTAACTAGTGGTATTAATTTTTACAGGTTAAAGCACATAAATATGTGGGGAAATTAAGGGGACCCGTCTCCGTCTCCCTCTCCTGCGCAAATAAAGTTAATGTGTCGTTATAATTACCAGACAGCTAACACTAATTCAATTTAAACAATTTTTCTTTACTTTTTTTAATAATATATTAAATAATATAAATTAATTTTGAGGCCAACTCCAAATTATCTAATATAATAACAAAATTTCATCTAGTTATTGATTGGTTCTTCAAATTCTAGTCCAACTCAAACGAGTAAAAATTTAAGCATGTGATTGAGATCTTACAGAAGCAAGTATAAATGATTCTAAAATTCGGATTTGACCCAAGTGAATAAGGCAAAATAGATATTTTAGTGTATAAATTCAAATCTAATCCAAGATAATCTTTCTTATATGATATTATTTTGATAGACATGTTGAAAATACTCATTTTATGGTTTTTGTCTTATATTGAAAAAATGAGCAACTTTCAACATCTTTTTCTTTAAGATTAGTTGATTTTGAAGTGAAACTTTACATTATCTAATAAATTATATCAATATTAAAATGTAACATTAAGAATTTGGAAAGAAAAAAAAGCATAACATTAATAAACAAAACATAAATAGACTGAGCCATATGGTTCATTGGAAAAAAAAGCATAACATTAATAAACAAAACATAAATAGACTGAGCCATATGGTTCATTGTACTGACTCTTTTTTAAGGAAAGATCTGTGATGCATCCCTTTAGAACATATTAAAATCATTCCTTTCCAAAATAATAATTATAAAAAAAACTATATAGATCAATGATTAAAAAAAGCTGATTAGATCAGTGGTGTGATGTGTTCGAGTAAAATATTATTTCATTGGGGTTTTCTCAAATAAAACTTAATATCGCATAACTTCGTGGATAATACTTTGTATTACTATTCTAAAAAATTATTATTATTTGATTGCCCACCTTTGTCGTTGAACTAAAACATAATATGATATATTTGTTTTAATTTTCAAATCTTTTTAAGTTGTTTCTAAAATAATTTTAATTATATGTGAATTAATAGAAATCTAAAGAATTGTTTTAAAGAATTATTTGAATAGTAAAGAGTTACCAATTTTAATCTCGAATATGAATCTACATCAAAATTAATTAGCAATAAGGGAAGTAAAACATATCTCTTATAAGGAAGTTAAAAACTTATCACATTTTTTATGTGGTACAATTGCCACAAGATGAATATCTCGAGCATTCTTAATTATTGATAAACTCAAAAAACAAAAATGCTTGACGTGTAAAAATCATACAAATTCACACTTGTTAAATAAAATATAAATAAATGATCGGATTTTGTTTAAGGAATAAAATCAAAGATACCATCAAAAGTTGTAGTTCAACAACATTAGTGTACAAATTTTTCTCTCTAGCTTTTTATAAATTTAACAATCTAAGAAAATAGTAAATAAGAAAAAAAAAACTTAATTAAATACTGAATATTCATATTAGATTAGACTATAAAATTAGGTAGCAAAGAACTAGTAGATATGTGAATCTAAGGTGAAGTTTTGTGTTTTTGTCATGAAGTTGTCTAGTCAACATATTAATCCAAAGATTGTGTACTCCCCTAGTTTAGGGATTGTGTCTTGTCAATGGACCTCTTTCTTCCAATCAAAAGATGTGTAGATGATAATTATATTTTTGACCTTTTATCCTTTATATGATTTTAAAATCTTGTTTCAAAAAAAAAAAAAGTGATTTTAAAATCTTAAAACTTATCCATAATAATAATCTATGATTTATTTATTTCAATGAATTAAATAGCGTTTAATAAACACTTTTAGTCAATAAAAATTTGTTCAAAACAACAATTCGAGTTTGAATTTTATTTTCTAAAACCATAGTCTTTGTATTTTCTAAAAACCAAAGTCTTTGTAGTTTCAAATTTGTAACAATCTAGCCCATGTATTTTGTATTTGCAATAATTCAATCCTTATATTTTTACATTTATAACGATTGAATCAATTTTTTTAAAAAGAAATTGTATTAAATATATGCAAATTTTAAAGTATTTGCGTCTATAATCATTAATACAGTATTATTAATATTCATGACTATAATTGTTTTTTTTTTTTTTAAAGTAACTATATTTATAATTATTTTTTAGATTTAATTAATTTTGCAATTTTTTTTAAAAAATCAAAATTCCAACATTCCTTTAAAAGAGGGAAAAAAAGTTAATTATCAAACACACAAAAAAAAAAAAGATATATATATGTATATATATATGCCTAACCTAAAAAATCACGAAAAATTAATTTAAAAGATAGTTGATGTCTAAAATATGTTCTAAATCAACCGTCATGAGTTTTGACCTAGTGGTAAAAAAAAAAAAGGAAGTTTAAGAAATTACGAGTTCAATCCATAATAATTACATAATTAAGAAATAATTTTTTATATATTTTCTTAACATCAAATATTATAGGTCCGACGATATGAGAATAATCGCAGTCAATTTCATATTGATATTTAAATTTTAATATGATTAATTTTCTTCTTACTAAGTTATAAATCATCCCACTTCAATTATAATCATGATTATATATTTTTTAACAGTACAATTGGAAATTAAAATATATTAGATTAGTGTGTGAAAAGTAAATGGCCCACTTCCTTCTTAATTCGATATGACCTAGATCTAAGTAAATGGCCCCGCAGTTCATAGCCACTTTGCTTCATGGTCCATGTCCTATGAGAATTAGTAATTCATATAATAGCCACTTGTATAATGTTTTTAGTAAGCCCTTATATTAGACTAGACTGATGTTAAATATCTCATTGTAGTTTGAAAAAAAAAAAAATACTTATTTAGTTCCACTTTTAATTTAATTCATATATTTCAAAATTAAATAATTTTATATATGACATTTTATTAATGTTTTAACAAAATCGTTATTTACACAAAATAATATTAACTATAATGATAATTAAGCTAATTTTAAAATTTTCAAGTAAATTTAATATAAAATATACAATAACTAAAATCGAGCATTATTAATATATTAGGGTAAACGTGTTCAATTTTAAAATATAGAGACCAAAATGAACCTAGATTCTAAACCTAAAAACTAAAAATGTTTTTTTTTTAAAATACATATTAATTCTATTCATTTTTTTTAGAACCAAACCATTCATCAAACCTCAAACAACATGGAACAACACTTTTCCCCACCAACACCCTTGTCTCAATGTACCCCTCGGACCATATAAGATCTTAAATCGAGAGGTCTACTCACTATCATCAACGTTATAAAAGTTAATTTTACAACGTTTTTGGGAGATTAATCCTTAAAATCATCAATACTATTTAGGTATGTGAATCCACCAAAGAAATTAGTGGAACATTCGAGTCCGAAGGACAAAAAAAAATCTCAAAAGAATAGTCCATTACATATGTACTTGATGCGATCTTCCTTTACTTGCAATGACATATTTCTATTCAAAGTTAAAGTGAGCTTAGCTCGATGATAATCATCATGTATTCCTGATCAAGAGGTTGCAGGTTGGAATCTCCTAACCTCTAAATATTTTTATTATACTAATAAAAAGTTAAAAGATCATTATAGTCATCACACTTTAAGATGTATGGTTTTTTAAAGTATAAATGGTAAAGAGACCACAAATCATACATTTATTAGCGTGGCGTGGAATTGAATTATCACTAAATAATGAAATGAATATATCATAAATGGAACAAGATATGTTCTTTAAATTATTAAGTACATAAATAAAATAGTAGGTTGAAAATCCCCAATTTGATATTATTTGTTTTAGGAAATTGATTGAAGGTTTGAGCTTTCCTGTCTTAGACAATCTTCGGCCACTTCTAAATTTTCACCAATTCACCGAATTAAGTTTTAAATGGAAATACACGATGGACTAAATTCAGAAAATACCTAAATGATTGAATCAAAAACTTTTTTTTTTATAAAGAACCAAAACATGTTTTTTTTTTGTTACTTGAGCACCAAAACATGTATTAAACTAACATTTTAATATTTTATACTAAAAAGTGATAGGACACCTAGGATTGCAACGATTATCATAATTCAGTGCTTATTTTAGTAATAATATATAAATTTAGAGATTCAAGTGGATAATTTCTTAATTAAATATTTTATATAATAGAATAAGTTGACATTAATAAAGAGACTAACAATAATATAGACTTGTTAGTGGTTGATTGAGAAGATAAAATAACAAAGTTTTAATATTGGTGTTAAAAAGTAGGGGATTTGAATGACATTTTAAGAGAGATTGAACAAAATGATTATTTATAATTAGTTTAAATGTAGTTTTTTTATAGTGTGGTTTGTAGAGTGATAATTAATTACGAATTTAGATATATTTTCCTTTTTATGGAGTAGTTTGTTACTTTTTTTTTTTAATGATGTGTATTTATGATTTTTTTTTAATTTGTAATAATTCATTTTATTTATTTATTATTCTAAATTCCAAATTGTTTTTTATGCTTTCAACTTTTTTTAATATTACTTCTTTTATTTTTATTTTTAATTATCTGTCATTTTCTTTTTTTTTTTTTGTAAGAATATCTTTTGTCTTTCTTCAATAATATCACTTCATTTAATTTTCTTTTTAATGGCCATTTTTGTGACAATATTAAATAGATGAAAAAAATATAATTAAAATAAAACAAAACATAATAATTTACAAAATTAGTGATATTAAAAAGTGAAAAAAGTTGAATACAATTGTACATAACTACTGTTAATTTTAAATGATGATTTATTTTTTTTGATAATGTAGTATTATGTGAACGTCTACCATTTTCAATTAATTATATGAAAATGAATATGTTACAAAAATGAATAAATATGATATATTTTATTATAAAAATAAAAATAAAAATTGTGAAACTACAGTGGACCAAAAAAAAAATTGAAATTAAAATAAAAATATCATAATAATTTAGGAAAAATTAAAAATTCAAATTTTGAACAAAAAATAAATAAAACTGAAATTTTGAAGAAAAAAACTGAAATTTCGTAAAAAGAAGTATAAAAATGTAACACTTAATTTTTTTTAAAAAAGATGCCACATGGCGAGTTGAATTTGCCACACGTGGCACTGGTAACAACTTTTCCATCACTAAAAAGTGCGATTTACAAAAGATTTATTAATTGTTTTTTGAAATCTACGTTCAAGTGAATTTTTATTAATTCATTCTCTTTTTTATTTTTAAAAATAATATTTATTTTTAATAATTCATTTTTAATCATTCATTTATAACTATACAACCATTTCAAATATCTCATTTTTAATCATTTATTTCAAACCAATCAAAATAACTTATTGTTAATAATTATTTTTTTAACTACTCAAAATAATAACTCATTTTAAATTTACATTCAAATAAGGTTTTGATTCTAACTCTTCTATACAAAAATCACATCTAAACGAGTTTTTTACTATAACTTTTAATTTTTAACTACTCAAAATAACTCTTTAAGTTAAATCTTCACTAATATGTTAAACAAAGACTCATAAGTGAGCTAAATACACTGAAAATATTTTTTTGGGGTTAAATTATATTGTGTTTCCATGAACTACTACGTTTGTATAAAAACAAAATTCCTAAAAAGTTCAAAAAGTTTTTAAAATGTTTTTAAAAAAATATCATTCATTCATAAACACCAACCAACCCACATAGAGCCAACAACACAAAGAGATGCCCTCATTAGATGAACGAGGGCATCTAAACTAACTTATTTAGTCAGTTCATTAGATGACCCTTAAAAAAAAAAAAAAAAAAAAAAAAAAAAAAAATCCTCTTTTTAAAAATATCATAACCTTTATGTTTGGATGAAATGTTTAAATAATAATACCTTAGGCAAATTGGGTTTGTAATGATTTATATGTCAATGTTAATCATCCAATGCTAGTTTCAACTAATTAGTATTTTTTTTTTTCGATTATACTTTAATAAACAAAAAAAACAAAAAAAAACCTTAGATGAATTGGGTTTGTAAAAAAACTTTTAACGTTACTTGTAAATGATTTATAATATCAATATTAAGTCAACTAAGGATAATTCCTTATTTATAGTACAAGTCCGGAAAAGAAGATTACAATAGATTAACACCAAATCAGATAACCAATCACGTCACCTATCCATTCGATAACGAAAGTTAGTTTCAAATTGTATTGTACCTTAAAATTTGAAATTTAATTCTACCATCTTGATTATAAAAAAGTAAAAGATGAACGATACCTACCAGAAATATCACTTATATTACATTTACATATTGAGAAATTGTGATAGGTAACCTATTCTAAGAAAATAATTACAAATTTAGTCAAAATTGAAAATATTTATAAATTTAATAAAAAAAATTAAGTATTATTAATGCTCATCATATAATATTATTTTAGTATTAATATAGTATTTTGCATTCTTAATATATTATGTATTATTAATACAATATTATGTTATTAGCACAGTATTGTGTATTAATATAGTATTATGTATTAATAATACCGTAAAATTATGAATACCTATAACTATGAATTATGATTACTAAAATTTTTTTTGACTAGTATCGTAAATATTTTCCCAATTTAGCCTAATCCTAAAAAAAAAACCCTTACATATATCCAAACTTTGTACCTTTTGTTATAAAAGTAGGCAATGATCAAAGAGATAGAGAGAACGGTGAGGAGGAGAAAGTGAATAACTCTAATTGATATTTTAGTGTGTGTTTATAAGTCTTGCAAAACTTTTATTTATAACATTACAAGGAATTTATATTTAGTAAAGCAAAAATTATAATTAGCTTAACTAAAGTTAGAGTCTTAGGACTCTTGTTTTGTTTTATTTTTCTTTTTCTAAAATAAAGGAGATCTATGTTGAGGACTTACGATTCCACGTGGCAATTAATTAAATACTCAACATGGAGTCAGCAACTACCACGTGGCGAATTGCCAGTAGATTAGAAAGAAATAAACAAAACGGAGATGGGTTGCTGAGTTGTACGAGCAAATAACAACTGAATGACTTATTACAACTTTATATATATAATTATAATAATAATAAATAAATATATAAATAAATAAATAAATAAATATATATATATATATATTAAATAAACCCAGACCACTTGGTCAGTTCCCTCTCATGCCCATGTCCCTCCAACTTATTCCATTCACTCATCAAATTATTACCGGAAAAATTACACACACACATATATATATATATTATAGTTTTCAAAATAGGAATTATTTTTTAAAACATAAATAAACGGTAGATAACATAGGTGAACGTAGAATTTATAAGTTAATTTTTAAAAACATAAAAAAAAAAAAACGAATTAGTTGAGCTTTGTTTAGATTGACAAACATGATAGAATTTATAGTACTTCTAATATAAATCTTATTTGATTCTCATTCAATTGTCTAATTTTTATACTTAAAAATCTTCTTTTATTCTCATTCAATTGTCTAATTTTTATACTTAAAAAAAAAAAATTATAATATGTTATTTATATTGCTTGAATTATACATCGTGCGTTTGGATTTAGTAAAAAAAGCAGAGTGAAAGGGTTAATAATAGTTAGAGAAATAAACTAATTATTTGCAGATTAACATTAGTAATGGTTGAGATTATTAACTACTTGATTGAAATTTGTATTAATAGTGATTTAGTAATTAACTACTCGTTTTGAGATAGATAATAATAATGGTTGAATGAGAAGTTTGATGGAGGGTTGGGAAAATGACCTTTTTAATCCCTAGGTTTGAGATCCAATTTCAATTTGGTCGTCATGTATCAAAATTGAACATTCTTACCCTTGCATTTCAATATAAACTCTCACTTTTAGACATTATATATTTTTTAAATTTACTTTTAAAATTATTTCTTTTATAGAATTAAATTCACGCAAAAACTAAAATAATCATTTCATCAATACATTGAAATTTAAAACTAGTTTAATCATCATTTTAATTAACATTTAGTTATGTAACTAAAAATTTTGTTATTTCAAAGATTAAAAATGAGTATTAAGATGAAAGTGTTTAATTTTTTAAATTTATGAACCAAATTGAAATTAGATTTTAGATTTAAAAACTAAAAAAATATTTTTTGATAGATGGCTTTATACGTAGTTATGAGTAATTATATACCACCAAATACAAAGAGTGGTTCGAGAGGAGTTGATGTGTACCACACTTTTTCTACCCAAAACAAACACAACATTACTTCACTTCAAATGAATGTGTAGTAAGAAAAAAATCCATTAAATCATATAAGATTGCTAAATGCCACATCATTATTTGTTTAGCTTAGCCAACCATTTTAAATTAGTGTTCGAATATCATCGGCACTAAGACCAAACAACTTAAAGTATAAGAATGCAGCACAATAAGTTAAACAATCAACATAAATTAATTTAATTCATGAAATTACTTTGAAGAAATACATGTGTAAAGTTGACTCAAATACTTGGAGTTATACAGAAATAAAAAAAAAAAACAGAATATAAAAATAACATTAAAATAAACTTTTTATTATAAAACAAAACAAACTAGCCGACCCCACCACAAATTCGGGAATCCAGAACATGTTTGGCAACCCATCGATTAGAAAAATAAAATTAATTTTTATTATCCACTAAGAAAAAGCATTGTGATCTAAAATACTAATCAGCCCTTCCTTGAAAGACGAGTATATATTGTTTCCATAAAATAGTAATTATTGGCCACCTAATCAAATGTTATTTTAAAACTCATAATTATATAAATATATATATATATATATATATATGTTAATTTTTATTTAAGAAACATTAATTATATGTTATCATTGGATTAAAGGGTTTGACAACGATAGCTACCTTTGAATTGCTCATTGAATAATGATTTGTTCATATTTTAAAAATGATCACTTTCAAATCGTTGCATATTATTGGAAATAAATAATTAAAATCAACCCCTCAAATAAGGAGTTAAGAGTATAGTTTAAGGTGGTTGGTCATTGTTATTATCATTTTTTATGAATTAATCTAATAGTTATCTAGAGAAGCGAAAAACGTAAGTGAAAGAAAAAACTGAAAACTAATGAAATCAAACCGAACTAATGGATCGCTTCGGTTATTTAGAACAATATGATTTGATTGTTTAGGGAAAAACCAATATAAAATGTTAAAATTTGATGACAAGAAATTTTAGAGTTTCCCTTCAAATGAAACTCCTTTCGAACCCTTTCAAGACTTATCTAGTATATCTTTGTCTACACTTGAGAGACCTCTCCTCGAACATAGTCTATCTCTGATACCACTCGCTAAAGACAATGAACATTCGCATATCTCTCCGTTAATTTACTATTACACTTTGAACATAAATTCTCACACTATTACTTTTTTTGGCATCATCCAAAAAGCTTCATATATACATCAATGAAAGTGTTGTTCTTTCTTTATATATACAAGATCTTAAGAGATTTTTGTTTGGATTCATTTAACAACTATACACTTCTCATGTTTTCACCCTAGCATCGTCTAAATAATTAATGTGTTAATAATTCAAATGCTTATTTAATATACAGTTCCAAGAAAATTTGAATTCATATTAACGACAAAAACTCGTGCAAAAACATAAAATTTCTTTTATTAAAATTTGTAATTACATTTTCACCCTCATTATTTATTTATTGCCCTACAACATTGGGATCTAAATCAAAATGAATAATATAGTACATGTTAATAGTGGGTCAAGAGGCAAATGATAGGAAAATTAAGTAAAGCCAGTGGACCACTGAAATTAATTAATTAAAGGAAATGGTTTTGTTGTATGGTTATCCCACATGGGATTGGCAATTTAATTACAAAATCGTTGACCTCTTCGATCTGGCTATGTTTTCAATTCTGTTACCATGTGGACGCTCAGACAGATTCTTACCAATGCTTCCACGTGGATTAATTTCATTTGAAGTGATTGTATTAAAATACTTTCTTTCTTTTTTTGTGTAATTTCCAAGTTACCAACCATGGTTAAAAAAGAAATTAAACCCACTCCACAATCGAACGCAAGCAACTTAACCGCTGATGGCCAAGTTTTTTAGTCTTTTTTTTTTATATATATTATAAATATAATTGATAATAATATTTATTTATTTTTAAATGATGGCCAAGTTAATTGAACCATTTGGTGATGGATCATCCTCATATAACCTTTTTCTTTACCTTATATATAACACATTTTGTAAAATAATAAAATATGTTGATTTAATTTTAGCTACTAATTTTGGGTAATTTAATTTGTAGACTTGTATTTATGCCCACTCTTCTGAACATGGCTCAATTATCTCTCTCTCCTCTCTCTATTTATCATAACTCAGAACAATTAATTTTAATTGATCACATTAATGATCCAAAAAAAAAAACACACATTAACATTCACACAAATGATTAATTTCAACTCGATAAAACATATAATAAATCCCTTCAACTCATACATGATTACAAGAAAGTAATTAGGTAGGCAAGACATAGATATTTCAAAGTACATTAGTATTCATGTCTTGCCCACCATGTTACTTTTTTGTAATCATGTATGAGTTGAAGGGATTAATTTATTTATATGGTTTCAAAGTATTCAAGACATGGATATTTCGAAATTATTATGGAGTGACTCAATTGGTCAAAAAAGACTTTGTCGTAGTTAAGGTGATGAGTTCAATCTTGATGCCCACCTATCTAAAAATTAATTTCTTACGAGTTTTCTAGACATCCAAATGTTGTAGGATCAAACTGTACGTCCCGTGACATTAATCGAATTGTGCAATTCATATATTAATGTCTGATTGGATTTAATGATTTTTAAAGTTGGATTTAATAAGTTTTGATATCATATATCAAATACAATGTGTTTCATCTCAAAATTAATTGGTAATGAGATAAGTAATTCACTTATCTTGTAAATAGCAGAAAGTATCATCACTTTTTTTATGTGGGCAATCCTCAACACTCATATTAATAAACAAATAATATACATAAACCAACAAAAGCAATAATTCATCAACGTTAATGTGTCTATGATTAAAAAATCATGATTTTAAATTATCATCTCAATTGTTATTAAAAAAAAAAATACATAAGAACACCATCAAAATTCATTGGTCAACTATAAAAATAAAATAAAATTTATCGTAGACAATAAATTCTAGCATTACTATTTTAACTATAGTCACTTTTTAAAACATTTCATTGTAGCAAAATATAAAATATATAATTTCATTGAAATTTATGAATTTCACTTGATTTAATTCTATCACTTTTGTGACTATCAAGTGATTGGAATGTTTAATTTTTTCTTAAAATTTTGACATTCATAAATTTTTCCTTTATTATTGCTCATGAAAAATTGATCCCAAGAAAAAATCGTTGGTTGGTAACATAATTATATTTTGAACTATACATTTTTTTTTCTTGTTCTAGTAAAACTTCCTTACATTTTGTACATGTGGATCATTAGATGATAAGTAAATTTATTTATTGAGACTTTAATCTTTTAAAATATTAAATTATAGTTTCTTTATATAAATAAACTTTTTTTATTGTTGGGACATAAACAAAATATTAGCTAGATGAGGAAAAAAATTATGGATAACAACCATAAAATACATCTAGAAAATCAGATACAGATACGAAGTTTATATACATACATTAATAAAATATATCAAATTATGGATGTGTGTGTGTGTGTATATATATATATATATATATATATATTATAGATGTATTTTAAAATTTATTCCATTTTTCTTGTACTTCATATTTTAAAATTTAGTATTTGCTGCAAAGATAAATTTGAAATTAGTTTTGATTTAAATTACTTCAGTAATAATGATAATTTTAATATAAAAAAGACCTAATATAAATACATTTTACAAAGTGATAGAGTAATTTTATTTAAAATAAAATATTACCACTAGTTTTAAGTTTTATTTAAAAATGTCTAAAGTTATATATTTAAAAATATAGAGATAAAAAACTTTACAATATAAAAACCAAATTAGAATGACAATTTAACCAATTTAATTAATACTAACAAGTAATAACTTAGCAACATTAATGTGTAGTCATAAGTTAAAAAATTTTACTCCATTACTCTAATACTGTTGTCGGAACCATACCATTTTAATTATAAGATGATATTAGTCTAAAAAACTTTCACTTGAACTCTTAGGACTCGATTTTTTTTCTTCTTTTTTTCATAAAAAATTGTGGTAAGTCCCAAATAGTTTTGCTCATATTTCAATGAAAGGTATAACCTTATTATTGCTTCGTAACCTCTTCAATATTCCAAATAGTTTCAAAGTTTTTCCTTTCGTGATCCTATTTGAAGGGGCCTAGAAGTGCCTACTACTGCACCACACGACAATTGCGCAGTTAAAAAACCAAATTAATTGATATTCAAAACAAAAAAAAAAAAAAAGTTTTTTATTAGTTATTTATTTTTTTATAAAAAAACTAAACTATAAACACAAAATATTAACTAAAAAAATTTGGGGGAAGCCGATTCCAAGAATCGAACCTGTAAACATAAAATAGAAATGAATTAATATTAAAGTAGATAACTAATAGTGCCACCGACCAATTTGGTTGGTTGACGTAACTTCAATATCGTGTACTGCAACTGATCACAGACAAACTATGTCGTTCGGCGCGTGTGAAATACGCGTCAGGTAAACACGTCACCGCTGAAATGGCGGGGAGCAACAAAACGTTCCGCATTTTAAAATCTTTCCAGCTCTCAAATACCAATTCTCTCTCTCTCTCTCTCTCTTCCCTATAAATCTGCCACTCCGTCGTTTTGGCATGACTTTTTGTTGATTCATTTTCCCAGAAAATTGAGAGAATTAATCAGAAAATACCAGAAAAAACCAAGAGATCGATAGCGCTGTGCAATTTGTTCTTGCTGTTCTTGATGATTTTGCATTGGAGGAGCTTCAGATTTCAGTCACCAGAGGAATCAGAGACGATTTTTTATATAAAATTTGACGAAAAAGGTAATCGAAAAGGCCAAGAATTCTCTAATATTTTTTACCTCCGAATGCACATGGCTTACTAAGCTTGTCTTCTCTTTCTCCAATTGTTTTTTCTTCGTTTTTTTTTCTTCTTCTCTCACACGTTTCCTTTCTCTTGCATTCAATCGCTTTCTCTTCTCTGGCTCTGGTTTTTCTATTGCTACCAGAAGCTTTTGATAAATGTTGGTGAAGATTCCTCAGATCTACAGTTGAAGACTATTCGCTGTTCTTGAGTTTTCGTTTTCTGTGATTCTGAGGAAGGATTTGCTGCGATTACGAGGTTTGCTTACTGAACTCTAATTTCTTTTCTAATTGTGAAGTTTGATCCGATTAGGTTCGAGTTCTGCAGTTTAATCCTCTTCGTTCGTAAATGTGGCTTCCAATTACGTTTTGGCTTGATTTTTTCCTAATTTTTTTGGCTTCATCGTTCTGAATCTGATCGTGAATCGGAATTCGAGTTCGGAGTCATCTTTTCGCCTCTCTTCTCGATCGTTTCACTTTCAAAGATTTTGTTATGAATTTGGAAGAGTTCCTTCGTTATCTTTGAATCTCCTTTCTAACTTGCGGTTCTGACCATCATCAGCTTTCACTGAGTACAAAACTTTTCCGTTCTTGCATTTTTTTTTATGGTAGATGTGCATCTTCCGTTTGTGAACTGAAAAATCTTCGCAATTCAATTTGTCACGCTTACGGTTGTAATTTATTTTTGGTAAATTAGTTATACGAGTAGGCGTTTTCAATCTTGAACTATTATACGTATGAATTCTTTGATTGATGTTAAGTTTTGGTGAATAGATGCAAAATCGTACAATGAATGAATTTACTCAACTTTTCTGCTATTGTAGGACCCGCTATCTTGGACAGTCAAGGTTTTCTCCTATTGGTCTGATTACGCCGTCTTGTGCGCGTTGGATGGAACATGGTAGCTCTAAGCGCTACGCAGTATTGCGGCTTCAAGGAATTTATTTGCGTTAGCATTGATTCATTTACTTTCTGGTGCAAGTTGGAAGAAATCGTTGAATAATTATCATGGTCTGCGAGATGGAGATCGATGTTATTGAGGATATGGACATCGAAGACCTTTCTTCGATGTGGCCTGAGGATGTTGGACCGGATGTTAGAAAACAGTTCAACGTGGAAAGGCCGGGAGCAGATCAAGATATGTTGGAAGAAGTTAACAGAATAGAGGAACCTACAATCGTTGATTTCAAGAGACTTATAGAGTTAACAAACTACACTGAGAAAGGATCTTCACAATTACAATATCTTGCAAAACAGTGGGAGTATAAGCAGGCAAATGTTGTGCGTCTCCTTAAAGAAGAACTCGACATCCTAAGCAAGCAGAGGGAAGAAGTTGAGCTCAAGAAATTGAAGATATTAGAGGAACATCTTTTTGAGGAAGAAAAATATGCTGGCGATAAACGTCCGATTTCCATTTTGGAAGAATCTTGTGATCTATGGCAAGATATTCCAAGGAGGAAAAGTGATTTCGTTGTTCAAAGTACGAGAGTCGAGATTGATGCCGAGTATGATACAGTGACATACTGGAAGCAGCGAGCTATGAATCTGAAAAAACTATTGGAAGCAAGTCTACAGCGAGAGCAATTACTTGCCGAGAAGCTTGAGGAAAACATAAAAAATATTGAGAAGCAGTCTTCACCAGTTGAGGAGTTGTCACAGATTCTGAAAAGAGCCGACAATTTCTTGCATTTTGTTCTGCAGAATGCACCAGTTGTTTTTGGTCATCAGGTACTATTTGAACTATATAGTGTAAATCTTATGATGTTGCCTAAGTTCGTCAGTTTGGACTTCAGTTTTTAGCTGTCTAAATCTTTCGTAGGGCTTTCGTTAGTCTCTTGAATAAACATTTCATTAGCTTAAAAAAGTTAAATGATAAGCCAACAAGAGTAATAGCTCAATGACGTCAAGTTATATTCAATGTCTGGAGGTCAAGTCATGGGTTCAAATCCTTCCACCCCTAAGTTGTGGTAGAACTAAAAAAAAGTAAAAGAACAAACAAGGCAACTAAGTGAATTTGGGGATCCTTAATTATATAATTTACATTACTTTTGTAGCGCTTTCTGATTGAATTGAAGTATAAAATCTCACGTGCATCACCTTTAGATCATATGATTGAAGAAATAGAAAAATAATGGCAAGTTATCTTTTGTTCCATGGCTGCCAGCTGCAATCATTTTTGTTTAAGTCAACCATGAACTGATTTTGTGACCACTTGCATTCAGGATAAAGAGATGCGCTATCGATTTATCTACAACCATTTTCCTAGTTTGGATGAAGAGGTAACCTTTTCTTTCACATACAGTGTCTGAGAGAAATGTGTATCGCTTTCTTCAACATTCTGTTGTATGCTTAATTAAAATGTCGGAGCAGGGTAAATTATATCTCTAGTTTCATTTTTTGCTCCTTATGTAATGCAAAGGGTGTTCTTTTTCCCAGGATATTATAGGAAGAACAGACGTTGAAATTTTCAGTGGTGCTGGTGTTAAAGAATCTCAAGATTTCAAGAAAGAAGTAATGGAGAAAGGGCGGTCTGCAAAGAGGGAAATACAGTTCGATACAGAATTATTTGGGCTGAAGACCTTTTTGATTTACGTTGAACCTGTCTTTAGCAAGGCTGGGGAGACAATTGGAGTCAATTATATGGGAATGGACATAACTGATCAGGTAGTTTAATCGCTTCAGTTCCTTTTCCCCATTACATGTTGGTCATTTTTCAATTTTTTCTAATAAAAAACATACATCTCTTTTCTGTCATCTTGAGTGATGCATTTTCTTTTTCTTTTGTGACAGGTTAAAAAACGAGAAAAGATGGCAAAGATTCGTGAGGAGATTGCCGTACAAAAGGCCAAGGAATCGGAACTAAACAAAACAATTCACATTACGGGTTAGTTTCTTCCTTTGATTTCTTTGGTTGTTTAATGTTGCTCAATTTAGGTGCTGGAGTTTTCAAGTTCTCTTTGTTTCATACTCTTCCAGAGGAGACAATGCGAGCAAAGCAAATGCTAGCGACCATGTCTCACGAAATTAGATCTCCACTGTCTGGAGTGGTTGGTATGGCTGAGATCCTGTCCACCACAAAACTTGACCGGGAACAACGACATCTGTTGGATGTTATGCTGTCTTCAGGAGACTTGGTGCTTCAACTTATAAACGATATCTTGGACCTGTCTAAAGTTGAATCAGGTCTATATTTCTTTGCTTTGAACATGGTCTTAATTCTAGCATTTAAGCTACATTCATGGTTCACTCAAAGGATATCTTTATCGTAACATATTAATGAAGCCCAATTTACTTTTACTTTAAATATAAGCTGTTGAGCTAACTGATGGTTTTGCTTCTTTTATTAGGAGTAATGAAGTTGGAAGCTACAAAATTCCGTCCAAGAGAGGTTGTAAAACATGTTTTGCAAACTGCTGCCGCATCATTGCGAAAATTCTTAGTTCTGGAGGGACGCATAGCAGATGATGTTCCTATAGAGGTGAAGGTTATACTTATATATCATAAGTTTTTAATCAATTAATTGGACTATTCTTGGGGATCTAAGAGATTATGGGTTCAATACAGGGCGATCATCTACTTAGAAATTAATTTTCTACAAATTTCCTTGACATCAAAATATTGTAAAATATTGTAGTGGTCAAATTATTTGTCCTATGAAAATAGTCGAGGTGCATGTAAATTTCCCACGGATATAAAAAAAAAAAGATTAATTAGATTTTGTATGCTGGATAGGCATCTGAATCACAATTAAAAACAAGAGTAATAGGTATTGTATGACATTGAATATAATATACTAGTCTAGGCTAGGCTGGTGGCATCAGAAGTCTTATGCCTTGAGCATTGAGGCAGAAAGGGACATGCCTTGAGATGTGCATTATTCTAAAAAAAATGTTTGCACCCTATTCACTCCCCTCATTTCAGAAACCATAGTCGTGTAGCTTCATAGCTTATTCATATCATTCTTCGACCCCGTATGATTGTGTGAAAGGCTATAACTGTCTTTGTGTTACATGATCGCTTGTTTTAGATGTGTAAATTTCTAATTAAACTATGCAACGATTTCAGGTCATCGGCGACGTTCTTAGGATTCGGCAAATTCTCACCAACTTGATCAGGTACTGCATCTTGTGTAGGTTTGACCAAAATTATATATGAACTGTATAAACTATGCACGGATGTTGCACGAAGAATTTCAATTAAAATTCTAAGTTACAGTGCAGAATTTCATTTTTTAGGTAATATGCTGGGGAAATTCATTGTGCACTCATAGGTCTAATACTTTCCATTCTCTAATAACCTTTCTCCCATAGCATCTCTTGACTTGATGAAAGTTGCCCCGTTTTGCGAACTTACCAACTATTTTCTCGCACTACCAAAAGGAGAAAGGCATCTTAAAAGTTAAAATTGACTGATTTCGAACCCAAGTAAAATACACATTTATCTTGAGAGAGTAAGTAGGCATTCACCTAGGCAATGTGGAACAAAGTTGATGAATATGACGTGAAATCCTTGATAAACACATCATGGATCACAGACAGGTCTATAATTAAACTATTTATGTCATGTGGCTTATATGGTTGATCGAAAGAGCTCTAGAGATTACATGGATGCATTGATTTCATAAAAGCAATAAATTTTGTGGATTGCATGAATAAGATTGATGTTAGCTTTAAGAACCTAGTATGATTAAAGATGCATAAAATATTTGATGCATCTATTTCCACATAATAATGCTATTTTCTTCTAAAACATAATTAAATAATGCAGCAACGCAATCAAGTTCACTCATCAAGGGAAGGTTGGAATTAATCTTTATGCGTTACCCTATCCACCCAATGGAAAAGGAGAAGAATGTCACAAGATGTCAACGGCTGATAACTCAACAGTTCCGGTGAATGGTTTGCAAGAAGGAATATGTCTTCCTCGTGGTGAAAAACATGGTGACGGAAATCATTTGCATTATGATGCACCAGGAACCCCAAGCAAGAGTGAAACCACAATGAATGGAAATAGAGAAATCAAATCGTGTTCATCTGAAACCACGGTATGGATACGCTGTGATGTATATGACACAGGAATTGGAATACCAGGTATGGTTTCCTTTTAATATGACTATTGGAATAAACTTGTTTGTTTAGTTATAGCCATAGGTAGTAATATTCATTTGATTTATTTTGAAATGAAACAGAACATGCATTGCCAAATCTTTTTAAGAGGTATATGCAAGCTAGTGCTGATCATGCTCGAAAGTATGGAGGGACTGGACTTGGACTAGCAATATGCAAACAATTGGTAAATGGTTACTTCCTTTACGTTAACATTTGTTTCAACATTGAGGTGGTTTTAGTTGTTAAGAAAGATAATAGTGATTAGTGCTTATGATACATCAAATTGAAATTGCTACAAACGAATAAGGTGTTTAAATGATCAAGTTCTTTATCAAGAAATACAAATTGTAACACACAAGCGAGCTTAATTGTAAAAATCTCTTATTGCTTCCAAGTCCGGGCCTTAGGATAGGTCTGGATGCCCCGAGTATGTAGTGGGGCAAAACTTAGATTCTCTATTTCTAAAAAAAATAGTGAATATGACTGATGAGAATGGGTTAGCATATTGGTCAAGAGGGTATAGGAAACCAAAATGTATGGTTTAATCTAGGTGGCCACCTATCTAAAATTAATCTCCTACAAGTTTCCTTAACAACCAAATGTTGTACGGCCAAACAGTTTGTCCCGTAAAAATAATCAATGTGCAGGTAAACTGGCTCGAAACTCTCAAATATGACACTCACAAATATTAAAAAAAGTAATAAGTATCCGGCCCCTTGGTATTTTTATACCTTGCCTTGGAATGAACTTTGTCTTGAAAGATATTCTTCCAATTGTACCATTTTGTTTAGGTTCTCCTTGGAGTAACACTGAGTTTAGGATGACTTTTGAATGATGTAATCTGAAATAGTTCACGAGAAAATATTGATAAAGGGCGTACTCTTCAAACAACACAAATCAAGTGTTTTTAATTGGCTAAACGCGCTTCTCTTTTATATCAAATTCAACCTACTTTTTTTGCTAACTTAAAGAAACTTTTTTATGCACTTGCTTTTGGAGCAGGTTGAATTGATGGGTGGTCATCTCACCGTAACTAGCCGAGAGAACCATGGTTCTACATTTACATTTATATTACCATACAAGGTTTCAACCACCTGCAGCCCTTCCGACGATTCCGATGAGCTCTCTGACGACGAGTCAACAAATGACGAACTGACTGAGGGATTTTTCCAATTCCAACCCCACAGTTTCAGTTCGCTATCATCTTCTAATGGATCCACAAGAATCCCAAGCTCATTGTTACACACAACTGGGTATCCCACTACCAAACTCAATGGATTTCCTGAAAATTCTTATCCTATTCCCTCAAACAACATCACACCACAAGAAACTGCTTCTCTTAGAGATCCCCATTCTGCCAATGGCACATTAACCTCAAGCAAATCACAATGTTCATCAAGTCAGATAAACTCAACTCTTGATAACGAGAAATCAATTCATGGAGAAAACCAAAACCAACCCGACACAAATGCTCAGTTTCAAAATGTCGAAGATAGATTGGAAAAACCAAGTAATAAGCTTCAAAAAACAGATCAGGGAACAGAAAGATCCGATGCAAGTTCCCACTGCAGAACTAACAGTAGTGGTTATGAAGTAACAATGGCAATGGAGCCCAGAATTCTTCTTGTTGAGGATAATAAGACCAATATCATGGTGACTCAGTCCATGATGAAAAAGTTCGGACAAAAAATTGATGTCGTTACTAATGGAATCGAAGCTGTTCGTGCAGTTCAACGACGTTCATACGATCTCATTCTCATGGTATGTTTGCTTTACAAATTTACAATTGCCTGCATTGAATTTGAAACAATCTTTTGACTATATTTTTAGGTCTAATCAACTTAATTTTTACCAAAGGACATGGAAACACTTACCAAAATACTTGTGGGGTTTGTTCAATTTGTTCTTATACTTTTTATAAAGCTTAAAGTTGGTCTCTAATAATTTCAAATAAAAAAAAAACCCCTAATTTAACTTTTCTTTTGTAAATTTTAGAAATATGCTCACATTTGTACCATATTAAAATTATCACTAAATTGGTCATTAGAAACTACAAAAATCAAAATAAAATAAGTTTACATGGATCAAAATAAAAATTTAACCATTGTTATTCTGAAAATTCGCTAAGTTGTTATTCGACGATGTTTGTTCATTTAATGCAAACACAATTTAGCAATAAATGGCGTAATAAATATTGGAAGAATTGGGTTAAAATTAAGTTTGGTTGATTTGAATTGAATAATGCAGGATGTATTCATGCCAGTTATGGATGGGCTTGAAGCTACAAGGTTAATTCGTTGTTTTGAGGAAACGGGTAGCTGGGAGGCTGCTGTAAATGCTGGAATCGATCCAATTACTCCTTGTTGGACTCCTTCCTCCCGCAAGAGAATGCCCATCATTGCGGTGAGTACTTCCACTTCCGTTTATTTAACATCAAAATTTTAAATCTTTTATTTACTATTGCATTATATATAGCCAAAATAGAAATAAAAACTGGAAATGAAAACCATCCTAAATTAACTCGGTAGTTAAGATGGTCTTTGAAAAATTTAAAATTTATGAGTTCACTATGATAGTTACCTCACTAAGAATTAATTTACTTTTTTTTTTTTAACTATCAAAAGTTATAGAGTCGAATAGTTGGTCCTAAAAAAGGTAACCCACACTTTTTGTTTGTATATATATATATTAAAAAAAGGGTGTGAAATGAATACAAGGGTAGAATTTCAAAACAATATCATCTCTCTTTTTTCCCAAAAGAATAATAATTTAAAAATATAGCAACTATGAAATTTAAATTATTTTAATCGGAGGCCTATTTTCAAAATCTGGCATTTTTACTTTTGATTTTTTTTTTTTTTTCTATTTGTTCCATAAATTTTAAATTATGAGTGTAATTTTTATTTAGTCCATCAACTTTGATTTTTTGTGTTAATTTTCTATAATTAATTAATACAAGTTTTTATTATTATTCTTATTAAATTAATAAACAGAAAAGTTAACGCTAAAACCAAAATTGATCACTAATAAAGAAAACTCAAGGGCAACTATACAGAAACTAAATTCAAAATTTAAAAGTTAAAATGTAATATTTTAAAATTTAAAGATCAGATAGAAATTAAGCTTAAAAGTCATGTAAAAATGTAACGTTGTAAACAATACTCAAATACTAACGAAAAAAATGTTAACAAAGAAGCATAGGTTTCATGAAGAAAAATATTAAAGGCCCTCCTGAACATTTGAAATTATCATCCTTTTATAAAAGTTAAAATGGAATAACATAAATAAATTGGATATTATTAATTTTAACTTTCGTAATGTACTACAGATGACGGCAAATACATTGTCAGAAAGTGCAGAAGAGTGCTATAAAAACGGTATGGATTCATTCTTATCAAAACCAATCACATTCCAAAAGTTGAAAGAATGTCTTGAACAAAATTTACCACCACCACAACAACAACAACAAGAACGCCCCTTGTAAAAAAGATGTATGATGCTTTGTTCATTAGGAAAGTTTTGTAATCTTCCTTTTCCCTCCTTTTTGTTGGGTCTAAGTAATGTAATCAGTGTAACATATCCTCTTACCCTCCCTACCTAATTTGTAAATTGTACAGCTGTTGTTCTTTCTCAAGTCAAATTTGTAATAAAGTTTCACATTTTGATTTCGTGAGAATTAGGTCTTCGTTTTACAACATGGATCATGTTGAAATGGTTTTATTGAAGTTAAATTCAAATAATCTTGTCTTTGTTTTCTTATTAGCTAAATTATACAAAATGCTCCTATACTATGGTGGTCGTGTAAAAAATACTTCAAAACTTTGAAAAGTTTCAAAATTGTCTTTGAACTTTAACGAAAGTTTCAAAAATGCCCTTATCGTTAAAATTGGATGAAAACCATTAAAATTTGGTTTAAAAAATACTCCTAAACTTTTAAAATGTTTTAAAAATACCATTGGTCTTAAAAAATGATGAAAATGTTAAAATTTTGTTTCAATAATACTATAGATATTTAATTGTATCCGTAAAAGACAAATTTTACACAAAATGTTTTTTTAAACAAAATGTTTTCTTAAACAAAATATTTTTTTAAGTTCAATAACAATTGAGGGAAGAATATTTGAACTCATGACTTATTAGACATAATATTACACTAATAAAATTGAACTCTTGTTGATTGTTTTTAAAAAATGATTAGTTTTGGTCAGGGCACACAAAAAAATACAACAATATATATAAAATAATTCAAAAATATATAAATTAGATAAGAAATTTGATGAGAGGTTGAATAAGAGCTGAGAAGGAGTTGAAGAAGAATTGGGTGATGTATTAAAAACAAAGACGGGTAAGAGGAAATTTCAATCTTTTCCTCCCCTACCCAAAAATCAAACACCCCCTAGTAATATATTTATTTCATTAGTTTTTATGAAAAAAAAACATACAAAAAAGGAAAAGAAAAAAAGAATAACTATTTTTTAATAAAAATAATTTAAAGTTTTTTAAATAACAAGAATACTATACACATAAAAGTGTAATATTTTTAATTTACATAAAAGTTTGGGAGTATTTTTAAAATTAAACTTTAATGATTTTCATTCAAATTTAACGATAAAGGTATTTTTTAAACTTTTCATAAAGATTAGGGGTATTTTTTAAATTTTTCAAAGTTTAACGGCAATTTTGGCACAACTTCCATAATTTATGGATGATTTCTATAATTTAGCCTTTTCTTAATATTTAAAAAAAAGGGAAAAAAAAGAGAGAGGTTTTGGAAGAGCAGAGTATTAGACTTGAACGCCACATTGGCAAAAATTATAGCTTCCTTGCATTGTTAATTTACAACCAAGTGTCGTTAGAATTAGATACATAATATATCTACAGACACGATTAACAATGCAAGGAGCTGTAATTTAAAATCACGCAACTGTTTTTACGAGATTATCGTCTTAACACTATTATATTTAATTGTTTATTTCATTTTTAAGAAATTAATTTTAAATGGCCACTATAGATATAATCTATTTTCAAGTACTTTATATTTTTAAAGACTTTATTTGACAATTACAATTAAAAATTTATCCTGAGAAAAATAAACATCTTTAAATTTAAATGATGTAATTTGAATAATTATTTCTCTTAAAATTGGATACTTTTTGTGTTAAATTTGTTGGTGCAAATGTGACCGGTTGTTCGTGTTGGGGAAAGTGTAGTTCTCTTATGAATTAGAAACTTTCTCTGTTAAATTTTTTGTGTTTTCATATACCTTAGTAGCCTACATGGATATTTAGATTACTCACATTTCAAATTTCTTAAAAATTGTCAGATCTAGTAATAATCAAATGTAAGAAAAACATGTGAAAAAATACTTTTTTAATGGATTTAGTTTCTATTTAATCTTAATGTTTCAAAATTGAATATTTTATTCAATAGTGATCAATTTAGTGCGAGATAATAAAATTGCTAGTTACAATTAAAATGATGACTGAACTTATTTTTAATTTCAATATATTGATGTCGTTATTATTTTAGTTTTGACATAAATTTAATTTTTAAAGGAAAATATGAATTAAATAAACAAAAAAATGCAAGGAATAAAAGTAAGTACTATTGAAATATGAGGAGTAAAAATATAACCAAATTAAAACTAGATCACAAAGTTATAAAAATTTAAATTTAAAAAAAAAAAAAAAAAAAACCTCAAAACTACGAAAATGTAATTTTTAGAAACTTTTTTTTATCATCGATATATAATAAAATTTTAACTACGGTCTATCTATAGATTCGGATTCAACCACCCGTACAAATCTTTCACAAAAGTGGAGCAAAAAATTTGTCCCATTTCAAGTGCCCTGAAAAATAATATGTAAATGAAAGATATTTATCATTAGGCTAAATTATCAAACATACCCTTAAATTATTATATTTTTGTCAAATTTACCTTTGAACTTTCAAAAATACCTTTATCATTAATTTTGGACAGAAATCGTTAAGATTTTGTTTAAAAAATACTCCTAAACTTTAAAAAGTTTAAAAATACCCTTAATCTTAAAAAAAGCATAAAATTTAAATAATTTAGCTTCCAAATATTTGAATTTAATGTGTCAAACTTTGATCGAGGTAAACTAGAAATTCTTGATAACTCATAAAAACCCTAGAATTTATAATTCATTTATAACCTTATAATTATTTAAACTTGTGAGTTTCTTATAAAGCGGGTTACAACAAACAATACAACCTATCATAAAATACTAGTATGTTATATGGCGTTCCACCCATGCCCACC
>JBBMKA010000022.1:1415892-1428635 GCA_037833695.1 Sechiopsis laciniata | reverse complement strand
TACGTTGTCTTAAGTCATTTGTTTACAACAACATAAAATTTTACGTTGTCTTAAGTCATTTGTTTACAACAACATAAAATTTTACGTTGTCTTAAGTCATTTGTTTACAACAACATAATTCTTTGTCTGCAAGGGGATTTGTCATTTAAATAGCTCTTTTTTAAATGTGTAATCTTTTAATTATGGGATCATACAATAAAATAACAGTCTAACTTTATTCTTTTAGTCTCATTCAAATAGCTATTAATTTTTTTTTTAAAGAAAAACAATATATTTAGTGGTTAATAAGAATAATAGCTCACCGACATCAACGTACACCCAATAAATAGTAGGTTATGGGATTGAATAAGTACATTAAAAAATACACCATCCAAATATAAAACATGTATTTCTACTATCTACATATTATTATTTTTCTTTTGAGTTTTAAGAATATTTAGATGACTCGAACTTATAACCTCTCGATCACTAGATCTATGCTTTTTTTGGTATTATCTACGTATTGTTTTTTGAGGCATTATCTACATATTGTTGTGTCATCATTGAGCAACTTTTATTTTTAATTTTTTCTTGAAACCAATCGAGGAACTTGCTTTTACTTTGAAGCAACAACAACCCAAATATATTGAATGGGTAGGTGGCACGATTGGTTATCTGGTTTGGTGTTAATCTATTTCTACTTCACCATCACAAATTCGATTTTTGAAATCAGTATTTGTAATCCTCATTCCAACTTCTACTCAAAAAAACAAAAAAAATAAAATAAAATGCATGTGAATGAGATATTTCCTTTTTTTATTTTATTTCCATCCAAAGATTCCTTCTGTTTTTTTATATTTATTTTGTGGAAAGAAAAAGACGTGGCCGACCGAACCAGTTGTCAAAAACGAATTTTTATCAAACAAATGTCTGTAATGCCTTGGTGAGCACGTTCCAGAAAAAAAACAAATGCTTATCTACCCAATTATTAAATCAAAATATCCTTTTTTTTTTTAAAGTGAAATAATTAAATAAATATCAATTTTCACAGCTTTAAAAGCCAAGGAGTTTCTTCCATTGGTCTCAAAGCCATTCAACCATCTTAGATCTCTCCCCAAATTGCTAAGAAGACTTTCTCTCTCTCTCTCTCTCTTTTTTTCTTCTTTTTCAAAATTATATATCATGAAGATTTTATTGAACTTGTAATGAAGGTTATTAAAAAAAATAATACCTCCATTCTTCGTTCAATAAAATTTTCATAACGATACATTTTTATTATTCTAAGTCTTATATTATTTTAAATTATGAATATTTCTCTATCTTCTCTTTTTTGTCTCTCTTTGATGATGATGAAAAGATTTGCCTTCCAAAATATTGCATTTTATCATTTGTGAGTTCTATATTTATTTTTTAAAATTAAAATTAAGAAGAAGAAAAGTTTCAAACTATGGATACTTTTCTCTATTCCTCTCTTTTTAATTTTTTTTTTCTCGAAATAAATTTTGAAGATTTTATTGAACAAGAAATAAAGGACGATGATGAAAACATGCTTTTGGTTCGCTCGTCGTGCGTAAGGGCAAATATGCCTTGCCGAAACGTTGCATCTCTCTTTTTGAGTCCTTAAGTTTTTTTTTTTTAAAAAATTCATTCAAGTTTTCCTTTGATGAAATTTTCTTATATACGAATTTCTTCTATAAAATTGTTATTCATAAAAGAATTTTGACTTTTTTTATTATACATGAAATCCCGCTTAAATTATGATTTCTAAACAATTGTATCTTATAATTTTATTTTGATGATAACTTCCCTTAATTTTGTTAAATTTTATCATCAGATCTTTTAACCTTTATTTTGATTACTCATGTGTTGAATACTATTAAATGTTATGACCAAAGTTTTGTACTTTACTAAATCTGGTAAACAATTCTTATTACAAAGTACATATGACCTTTTCTTTTCAACAACAATTAGGGCGAAAACATTCAAATCCATGACTTAGTGATTCATGGACAACATTAATGCCGTGAAGACACGGTACTAATTTCAAAAGAGGAATTCTTCATTAAAGGCACAAAAATCAAACTACAACAATCTTCACTAAAAATCGAGGAAACAACATGTAGAAACAAGACCTCCCACCAACCAAAACAATCATTATCATCAGGAGAATTTATAAAAATAATAAGAAGTTGCTAAACAATGGACGCCCATATTACAATGTCTATTGACATAGATAAGGGAAATAACGCCCATTGTAGCCAAGCCAATGATATCAATAATCACATCACCTGTATCAGTCAAGTCTTGTGAACCTTTCTAAATAAAATTGATATTATTTAAAGCATCAATTTTGACCAAGCTCTCCGAGCTGGCCATAATCGCACGAATAGCTCAGGTTACTCAAGTTGTCGGATTTTTTTTTTTATTTTTTTTTATTTTTAAATTCAACTACAAATAGAGAAAAAAACATTAAAATTCATAATCTTTTGACCAAGAATACATTGATACTACTGAACAAGCCTTTAACAGTTTTTAACCACACCTTTCACCATTTTTAAACCATACCTGTTAATCGGCTGAAAGTGTGAAAACATTTTATATTTTGGACCATTTAAGAGATTAAAAAAAAAAAAAGCTTTACACATTTCAAAATTTTGGTGATGAAACTTTTTTCTGAATTTCTTTTTTAATCGAAAACTTAGAACTTTACTCTTTTAAACAATTATTTAAACACAATTAGTCCACCAAATTGTGACATCAAGATACATTATAAGACTGAAAGCGACATTGAAAGTCACTTAGAAAATTAACTCTCACAACCATCTCGAATCTAAAGCCTTAAAGAGCCCACTTCATAACACTCAACCACTAAGCCACCTAAAATGTTTATAATTTAGAATAGAGAAGAAAATCTTAAAAACAAAACAAAAAACAATTTCTTTGCACATTTCTAAATTTTGGGAGTGAAACTTTTTTCTTAAAATATTTTTTTAAAATTTAAAAACTTGAAACTTTGCTATTCTAAATTGAGAAGATTGAGAAGAATCCATGAGAACTAGTTCATTTTTAAATTGTGGCATTAAAATATATCATAAGACCAGAAGCAAAATTAAAGGTCATCTAAGAAATTAATTCTAAAAAATTAATTCTGCCACCTCAAATCTGAAACTTTAAAAGGAGCTCATCCCAAGGTCAGACACTCAACCACTAAACCAACCCTAAAATATTTATAATTCTCCTCTAAATTTTATGCTGACTATGTAAGTTTATTATCCACCGATTATAATCTGCACCCATTGAATGAATATAATTATAAAATACTTAATACATATACAAAGAGATAATTATAATTATAAAAATAAAAAACTAAATCGAAACCGTTAAAAGAATATAAACAAAAAATAAATATTTAATCTAACACATATTTAGACATAATTCAACCAGTGAAGTCAAAATATTATTACCTTCTTTATAATTCGTGAGATAAAATTCCGTCACCAGAAAAGAAAGTTATACAAATGTATTGTCAAGTTACACTGTTAAAAAAGATAAGAAACACACAATCCACCAGCGTAATCCCACAATTGGCAATACCTCAACAACAATTAGATGAATGAGAAATCAAACCCATAACTTCTAGTTGCTGAACTCAAAAAAAAAAAAAAAAAAATCACCTAACAAAATAATAATAATAATAAGCCAACCTTAGAAAGGACTGAAGACAACACAAACAACAACATTTCCATCAAGACTCTTTACTATTTAACCAATGCACATTTCTACAACTTCCAGGAAAGAAGCTAAGACTATACATGTAGGCAGCAACTCAGACACCATATTGCACAAAACAACCTTATAACTTCTTTTGTCTATCCTTTTTATAAGTACAATCAGCAATGTTACTGGAATTTCCTTTGACTACACCGAACATCACTGCAGTTCGGTCGAGACTTTCGAACGTGTCAGAACAAGAAGACGAAGCTAGAAAAAATCATTATTACCCAGAAGTTCCATGAGAGGGACTTCCTTGATTCGCCAAAAAACGGACGACAACGCAGGTAATGTTATCTGCGCTGCCTCGTTGATATGCTTCTTGCATCAACCTCTTTGCTGCCTCTTCAGGGTCCTGAATTGGTTTAGTCATAGCAACAGCTTCCTGAATAATGCATTGAACATTTGGTCAACTTTATTTACGGTTCAAGAAGCTGGGTATATTTCTCAACTTATAATTTGTCATCAAAATTGAGAGTTGTATATTGATCATAAATGAAATGAAAGGACACGCAAACCTCATTAGTAACGACATCCCATAGTCCATCACTTGCAAGTATAAGAAACTCGAGCGAGCTATCAATCTTTTCCTCCTGCAAGTTAAATCGTGAAGTTAAAACATGAGGGATCCTACTGAATATGATAGGATTTATAAAAAAGGCATTCCAGTAATTAATTCGGAGTCAGACACTTTGAATTATAAATAAAGACACCGTTATTTTTTAACCAAAAATAGAGGAAAAAATTAAAGTAAAAAAAAAGTGGCTCAAATTAGCCCACATATAAAGGCATCAATATTTACGTCATGTCAAGGCATAATCTACATAAATAAAAGGTTGTAGTGTGGGTAGTGAGAAAGGTATCAAAGTTTTCAAATACCAATGAAAACTTGGCTCATGTTGTATTTTCCTGTAAGAATCGAGTTCTATCAGAATATGTATGTTATGATACAGCCGTCTCCCCACGAAAGAGACTTCTAAAAAAGAAAACAAACGATAGCATATCCTTTGAAAGATTCAAAAGCACACATAATATCAACCAATACCAATTCCAAGTCAGAAAAAAGATTCCACCAAAATCAACTAATTCTAATTTCAATAATTACACTTCAGTCCTCTGTTGTGTTTCTATATTGACCTGAAAAAAAAGTTCCCCCTTAATCATCAGAACAGGAATTACACTTCCACTAAACAAGATTTGATCTACCTCATGTATAACAAACCAACTAATTCTCAAGTTCGATAACATTTGGAAATGAGGAATTTGAACCTATGACCTCTTGACTCATGGGTGTGTACACACATTTATGCAATGAGTTATAATTATTGCTGTTGTTGGCATAACAAACTAATTCAAAATTGCAATGTATGTACAGTACAGTTCTTGCCATGATATCTCTTTCTTTTCATCATAATGCAGTTAAGCAACAGTCACTATGAATGCTCAAGCCAATTTACTCTATGGATAATGCAAAATGTACCTGAATTTCAGGGTCAGCTACAACATATTGCTTTAACAACCTATCACCGAATGCACGTGAAACAGCAAGTACACCTCCAACTCTCCAAGTTCCTGCTCATGTAACTTCCAGAGATTAAAATGCAATGAGACAATGACCATCTTTATTTAAATGTTACTATAAAGGACTCGATAAGCTAACCAGCCCACATCACAAATCCTCCAGCATCCTCAATTCGTCGCCGCTCATCAGTTTGGTCAGGCTTATGATCTCGAGAGACAGCAATGGCTATATCAAATCAAAGATACTAGGATCAAATGATTGAAAATTGAGGGGAAAATATTAGGACTCCATTCCTAACAATGGATTTCGAACTCACAAACAAATATTCCAATGCAGATATAAAGAGATCATAACAAAATATATAGATCTTTAATATCCAAGAGCTTACTTCATTACAAAATCATAACAGAAATTATAAACTGAAATGGAAAACGATAATGAAAAGATAAATGGAATGCGCCTACCGGTGTTTCTCCTGCCGAGTCTGCAGACTCTACTCCTCCAAAAACATACCCATCCAATCCTCTCTTCTCTTATTTATAGCCACTCACTCTCCTTCCTCATACAAGAATAACCACCTACCTGCCCCTTTAACCAGTTGTCCCCACTATAGTACCTAATCTACCCTTTCTATCATATACAAGTAATTGAGGGTCTCACTGAAAGTGTCAAAGCATTAAAAGAACAAGGATAGCTAATCAGCAAGTAAAGGCATCATTAAAAACACTCCTATGGAAGAGAAGGGCACATACGATTACGCTTATTCCTCACAAAGAACAAGGATAGCGAATCCGCAAGTAAAGGCATCATTCAATCAATCAGATCTGGTTTTTAACTATACAAATTATTACATTGTGATTCCTTAATTCTGTTCTCTAACTTATATCACCTACACCAAATTCATTCCAACTTTTTATAAACTTTGATCATTTTACTTAAAAAAAATATGCTAGAACGGAACAGGTTCTACCATAATATGAATTAAGAGACCGTGTTTATTCAAAATATGACCAACAAAACTTTAAAAGTGTAGACATTGTGGGATCCTCAGCAAAAGAACAAGGAAAAGAATGGCATCCTCACCAGTGCCACCCCGGGAAATAACGGCTCGAGAATCGCCCACATTTGCAACAAGTAAGCGGTCACCAACTAGGATAGCAGTGGAAGCAGTTGATCCAGCATCTCTGTTTTGATTATTTTCGGACTTCAGAAATTCTCTGTCGGTGTGGTTGTACGCATCAGCTACAAAAACAAATAGTCATTTGATTAGAGATAAAAGAGTTAGATGAGCAAATCAAGAATATTAGAATAATAACAGATAAAAAAACTGACATACCTATAGCGGATTTGGTATCTGATATGAACTTTGGATGCCCGATCAAATTACTAAAAAGATTGTGCTTAACATACTCAGCAGCTCGCACTCCGCCATGGCCTGAGACAACAAAAAGAAGAAATTAGAAGAGTTCTTCATTGAAACTACCAGATATAAAGAGCAGCCACAATAGGGAGAAGGGAAAACACTTGTACGTGTATTTTGAGCTACAATAACATTAATAAATAACATAATACTTGATTATCAAAATCTGGGGAACAAAACCACTAGTAGAAATTCTGGAGTTAACAAGAAAACAATCTACAGAACATGGAAAGCATTGTTAACAGTCTTGTGAATTCAAAAAACAATGAAAAATCGAATGATCAACTGATGTTCTACAAGGTGAAACCCCCCCAATTTTATCAAATCCTTAAACTCAGAATTCCCTTGATGTAAGAAGAGGAAGAGTCAAATATAAAATTTAGAAATACCCTAATCCTTATTTTGGTCTACTCAATACCATAACCAAACAGGAGAGAGATTTAGTACATATAAAAAATATAGATGTATATCCCCTCCTCTTCTTTTTGTATCAGTTCCGATGGAGATTCCTCGATATATCAAGTTCTTTCTCCCAGATGTATACCCGATTCATGAGATAACCCCTCGGATGTGCAACCCCACCTCTCTTAGGACCTAAAGTTAGATGTTCAAATTCCCGAGAGATTAACATTGTATTAACCGTATTATCTCATTGTAAAAAAAGCTTATAACTTGGCCCAAAACCTCTCTAGCACTTTCCTATTGACCAATTAAAATGTTTTCGTTTCCTAAAAAAAAAAGTATAGTTGTATATCACAAGAAACTTAATTCATTCAAAATAACCATTGTAGCGGCAATACAGGTTTGATATAAACATTGATGAGAAAGAAAAATTTCCATACCATCAAAGACACCAAATAGACCAACTATCTCTCCTTCCACACCATCTATTCGCGTTTCATAAAAGTCTTCCATCGAAGATCTCTTGCCAGGAGAGCTAGCATATCCGTAGCTGAACTTTCCATTCTGACTGCAATAAGCAATTAAGCAAAAAGATATTCAGTATACCGAGTGTTTTATTCTAATGGCTCATAATGAAAATTAATGCGAAAAGAATGAACAATAAAATTCTAAAATAAGCACATGAATTAAAGCAACGATCCAAAAACACCCTACAAATAAAACTGTCCAACAGCACAATTCAACTTCTCGATTGACAACCATAAGAAAAACTTCAACCCCCACAACCATGAAATTGAGATTTATTTCTTCAATTGCAAGATTCAATTAACAAGAAATCTAAAATTAAAAGTAGTTTACAAAGTTAATCATCGATGAACTACAAACTCCTAGCTCTAAGAATCGCTTACACAATAAGGAGAAATATTCCTCAGAAAGCCGTCCAAAACTTTAACAAGATTCTGTTCTTTGGACATTAAACCAAAACCACAAATCCACAGAAAAATATATTTATCAATCTAAACAGTAAACAGCAATGGATCCACCATACAGATTTAAGAAACAAAAAACTACAAATCTACCTTAGTCCCCCGCCGCTCACAGGCGATTCATCAGCAGCATGAATAATGCTCGGACTAGACAATACCGAATTCAGATAGCCCATATTGTGTAGGCTCCCCAATCTCTTCGATCAAAATCGAACAAAAAAACAAACAAAAATTATATCTACCAGATATGATTACAGAACCGAAAGAAATAAACCGTTCATCGCATGACCGTAAAGCAGCCCAGGTTGATCTCAAACCTGCAATTACATCCACAAATCTCCGATTTCAGATTACAAAAGAAATAATCCGAAAAAACGAAGCAAGAACACGGATCTTATGTCTCGAATTGCAACCACACCATGTGAACCCGAGAAAAATCGGTTAAAAAAAAAAAGTTCAGAAAGCGATGATTAATGGAGCAATAATTACAACCATGGAAGAAATGAATCAAGAAATTAGATGAACAAATACTAATACAAAGAACAAAAAAGAGATTTCTAGAAAGATTTAATACCTGGTAGAAGAAGATGAAGAACAGAAGAGAAAAGTAAAATGAAAAGAAAAAAGAAAATAAAAGGAGGGATAGCTTAAGGAGCGTTTAAAGGAGAAAACGACGAGTCGACGGGGAAATGGGAAAACGGGGCAGGATTCTGTTACATTTTTGGGCGGTTTTTTGGTTTATTACGGGAATTTCTTTCAAACAATAATGAAAAATGGTTTATTTATTTTTTGGAAACAAATTCTTTTTTTGGAATAAATTTTAGAGTTATTTTTAGGAGTAGACCAAATTCGAAAAATATTTATAATAGTAGACAAAAAAAATTAGCAATCATAGTCATAAGTATAAAAATTAGACAATATAATTAATACATAATATTGTATTAATACACACTTACTAATAACATATAATATTGTATTAATAATATAAATAATGTATTCATAATACAAAATACTGTATTAATACCCTAAATGATATTGTACGATGAATATCAGTAATACTGTATATTTGACTAGATTTGCAATATTTTCAAATTTTACTAGATTTGGAAATATTTTCAAATTTTGCTAGATTTGAAATTATTTTGTCAAACTAAATCATCAATTGCAATTTCCCTAAATTTTAAGATTTTTTTTAATAGGAATAAATTTAAAAATTAGATAAACAAGATTATTTATTTTTATTAGCTAATTAGAAAAGTATTTGCAATGGTAGGTTCTAGGAAAAATATTAGCATAAATAAGATTTCGTTAATTAGATTAATAAATCACTAAATTATCAATTGCAACAATACCCTCATTCATTTTATTCTTAATTTTGGAAAGATTTACCATTTTAGAAAAACTGTTGTCATTCCATACCCACGATTGGGGGTGCATCTATTGGAAAAATCTATAAAATAAATAAATAAATAAGCCGTCATTTAATTTCCTTATTTCACAAATATCTTATCCTCATTTTCCTTTTTTGTCCTCTCGACTTCTTGCTCATTGCTCCCAAAAACAGTGTGGGAGACGATCGAAATAGCAAGCGTTTTAAGACACTCATACGGCCTGTGGAAGTTTCTGTCGAAGACGATCGAAAGAGAGATGCTTCGAACTGTCGAAAACATTTAAAAAAGTTTATAGTTACTGACGATCGAAAGCGGAAACTTGTCCAGAGACTAACTAAAATCACTCATACGGTAAGTTCAAAGTTCTGTTTGGACGAAGAGCTCATATAGTGATTCTGGTTGGGAAGACGAACGACCAACAAAAGTGGAAGTTGAATTCGATATGAAGCCAAAAAACAGTGTTGAAGAGGTTGGTGGAAAGGAAGTCGTACTGTCTGGAAATGCAGTAGGAGCAGTAGAAGGAACAACTACATATTGGGATGTTTGCATAACCTATGAGGCAAAGTTGTACAGTTACTAACATGTCCAAACACTACTGTAATATATTATAATTCGTATAGTATACATGTATAAACAATACGGTATTGCAGGATGAAAATATAATGTAGACAATATGAGTATGGAAGATGTATTGGATATGAATAGAATGAGTAATAAACATTGAAGGTACTGTATAACTGTATAAGTTATACAGTATGTAAAATGAAATATGTGAACGTATAAAGTACTGTGTACCTTATACAGTCTTATATATGTATGTAAAATCAAGTATAATAGTACATGGAAAACTACAGTGTAAATGATATTATGGAATCTGAGGCCGTAAATAATATTGTAAAACATATGAGTATGGAAGATGGATTTGATATGAATAAGATGCACAGTAATAGTGTTAGGTTTTAGAGTATTGAAAAGGTGAAAGGGAATAAAGACATATCGTACGGTACCATCTGAGACATATCGGATCAGGATTAGAAGAGAATGAACAGTAAAATGTTGATGAAATGCATGGATTTCAGGACACAAAAAGGCCGACATGAAGCTTTGAAAGATTGTGATGTTTGGCAACTACTCTCTAGATAGAGTATTGAATGATTGCGATGGAAGGAAACTATCGTGTAGTCGGAAAACAGTGGTCGTCGAAAAGCTTTCAGGTCGCCGGAATGTATGGAGGATGAAGAGATTGAACTGAATCGAGGAAAAAGCTTGGAGGATAGAAGAATGAACGTAAATCATACGTTGGTGGAATAGGAATAAAGATGTGGGAGAATTGCACAAATCCATGAAATTCGTAAAATTGATTTGTCATTTAAGATGATATGTACTTCCTTCTTATGGAAGTATGAAAAAATGCATTTAGAATTTGAAATGAGAGCAATAAATGAATAAAAGAACAAAATGGTATTCATGAAAAATGTTTAATTCAGAATTTAGAAAAATAAAATAAAAAATGCAAAACAAAAGTCGGTCACCTATTTTTGTAAATATTTATTAAAAGTAGTTTATTGAGTACAATTTCCCATTTTTCTTTTAATTCTCATCTCATTATTGAACTAAAAAAAAAATGACATGTGTTGGTGAGACGTTGGTTATTTTGATCATAGTGTTGAACTCAATTACCACCAAATAATTAAACCACTAGACCACTATCGGTAATGGTAATAATTTTTTTAGTAAAATTATAGATTTAGTTTATATGATTGGAATAAATTTATAAGTAGTCAATTTCAACGATTAGAATTCAATTTTCATTATTTGGAAAATATTAAAAAATAATAATAAATAAATATTAAAACTTAGTTTGTATGGTTTACTAAAATTAAAAAAAAAAAAAAAAAAAAAAAAACATGGTTCTTAATCGAATTAAATATATAACGTAATTATTAATGTGTGTGATTTTTTTATTATATTAGATAGTTAGGTTACACTATCATTACTTACACATAAATATTTAATTTTAAGATATTTTATTCGTTAATAATTATAAATGTTAAAGAATATTTTCTCAATATTTACCAAAGTATAAAGAATAAATAATAATTCTTAAAATCCTATCACTGAATTCCAATTTTCCACCCCTCAACTAAAATCTCGTTTGATAATAATTTTGTTTTTTATTTTTTATTTTTATTTTTAACTTTTTAGAAATAGATTTGTTTAATAACCCATTTTAGTTTTTGTTTTTAAAATTTTAAAAATATTTTTAAAATATTAAAAAAAAATCCAAAAACTAAAAAAATTAGCTTTTACAAACTAGATTTGGATTTTTTTTCTTCTAGAAAATGCTAGTAAAGTAATAAAACACACTACAAATAAAGTTCGATTCTGCAAATTTGAGGTTTATTAGATCGAGAATATTCTAAAATATTTTTTTTTAATATTAAAAATAAAAAATTTTGATGTTTTAAAAAGCAAAAAAAAACACAGTTATCAAGCGTATTTTTAGTTTTAAATTTTGAAAAAACAAAAAAAAAAGTTATCAAACATGTATAATTTTTATTTTTTAAAGCCAAAAATTAAAAATTAAAGATAAAAAACAAAATAATTATCAAACAGGACATAAATTATCGTTATTGATGTAAAAAAACATAAAATTAAGGTTTCGTTTGATAATTATTTTGTTTTAAATTTTTTATTTTTGAAAATTAAATATACAACCACTATTTTACCATATATTTTTTTCTTTATAGATATATATATCGTAAGAAAGACCAACATATAGTAGACAAATTGGGTAAAAATAAACTTAAATATGACTTAAATTATAATTATTCTCATAACAAAAAAAAATCCGAATTGTCGTTATTTTGTCTTCTTACGAGAATAACAAACAATTCATTTTAAGCTTTTTTTTTTAAAATGAAAATGTATAATTTTAAATGATTTTTTTTTAAGGAGTTTGTCTAAAAAAAAAAAAAAAAGGAGTTTGTTGTTTGTGGTACTAAACAAAAGGAGGAGTCACGTGGCCGTAGAAAGAGGTTAGCTTACGGTAGGACTGAGTCAAATGAGTTTTCGTAGCGTAATTGGACTGCCCGTCATTTGTCGGGCCCACATGAAACACGTGGCGTGCATGCAACAACCTTTTTGTTTACCATCCCTGAATTACCCTTCTTTTTTATTTAAAGAATATTATTTTCCTTTACTTCCGTGCCCTCCCTTCTGAGATATATATGTATATATATATATATATATATATATATATATATTTATCA
>JBBMKA010000022.1:1389262-1415792 GCA_037833695.1 Sechiopsis laciniata | reverse complement strand
ATATTTTATCCATTTAATTTTCAAATAAATATATATTTGTTGGTGAAATTATCTATGCATTTGAATTTTTTCTTTGATAATTAATATTATGGTTGAAATTTATAGATATTTTCTAAGAAAATTTAATTATTTTAAATTATTGTTCAAAAAATATATAGAAAATGAAAAAGAAAAAAAAATCTTCGTACGGAACCCGATCCCCACCGCGATGCCTGAAAAAAAAACGAGAATTTTTTTGGAGACAAGGAATAATTTTTGTGGCTTCCCCGTGGACATCTCTACATACGATATGTACGTGAACAATTACCACACACTACCCCCATTAGTGACAACGAGGGTGGTGTTTCCACCGCGGATCCACTATTACATGGGGAGTGAATGGTGGGAAAAACAATTACGAGTAACCTCCAAATAAAAGGTGAATAAAAGGTAGGATGAGACAAATAAGTTATTCTAAATTCTTAAGCTACATTACTCCTACTTTCTTGTGTGTTAGAATCTAACTTAGACATCGAAGGCATGTGACTCCACCACATCTATGTCTTAATTTTTCTTTATTTTGCAGGTACATCATTCCCGATAAATCTTAAATTTATTGTTGATCCCGGGGCCCAAAAATAATGTAGCAATGAAAATCTCTTAAAATTTCACTAGTTTTGATTAAAATAATCATCAAATCCTTTCTCTTTTCTTTTCTTTTCTTTTTTCTTCACTTCTTTACCTCTTAATTATTTGATTAAGACATTCATGTAAGAGTTTATTTTTTAAAAGTTGAAAATGAATAAATAAAAAATATCATACAAAAACATATTTAAAATAAGTTTTGTTGAAATATATATTTATAATCGAGAACTCCTATGTTTAATCTTCATAAGTAATTTTATTTTTTATAAAAAGGGAAAAAAAGTAATTTGAAAGATTTCGAAAAGAAAGGAAGCCAAAAATCATGCATGATAAAAGCTTTGTCCAATTCACAATTGGGTTTGAACTAAAAAAAATCACATTTGGGGGTGACAGATACAAGATCAATAAAGGTAACACGTTGCTGGTTGGAATCTAAATTATATTTCCTCGAATCTTTATTCCACAAAATGCATTATAAAAAAAGAATTCATTGGAATCAGTATTTGGTTGGGTGAATTGATGCTCCAAAATAAAATATTGTGTTTGGTTAGTTGTATTGTTTCTCCCAAATGGAATCTCCCAAATGGAATCCTAATAAATTATTATAAATAATAGTAATAACTTTATGAAATTCTTTTGTTTATTATTAATTATTATTATTATCATAAATTAATAAATAATAATAATATAGCTACGCCTACCAGTAATATTGATAATAATAGTAATAATAATAATAAATATTATTTTTTAAATTTAAAATTATGATTGTAATAGTAGTTATTATTATTTGTTAGTTAATATAACTAAGTTATATTTGAATTTTTTTTTATTAGTACTAGTTCGGGAAAGGGGATTACAAATATCAATTTCAAGGATCGAACCATGACCGTGAAATAAAAATAGATTAACACCAAACCAGATAACAAATCGCGCCACTGACCCATTCCGTAGTTACATTTGAATTAACATAGTTGTAAACAAATTTGTTAAGATCTTAAAACAAATATTGTATAAAAAAAAACATAACTAAATAACTAATTAGAAATATGAGTGATCTTCGCCCATAATTATTTGTTTTTTGTTTATGTTTTCATTTAAGTTTGTCTACTATCTTATATTTTTAGAAATCTTTGATGTTATTTAAAAAAAATGTTTTATTACCCTAAAAATAAACAAGTTATAAGAAAAGATATTAACAAATAAAAATCATAAATTAAACAAGAACAAAAAAATTGAGATTAAAAAAAAACACAAGGTAAAATGGTCGATGTTAAAATGAATAAAAATCCATTTGTGGCAAAAAAAAAAATGAAAAGAGAGTCGAGAGAGAAATAATGACAAAAATGAAAAACATGATAAGAATTTATTATACTTTGAAATTCACACCAAAACCAAATGAGGAGTTAGAATGACAGTGAATAATGAATGGTTTTGAAATCAATTCCAAAATCATCTTTAAATATGATGAACCAAACGTTGGTTTAGATTTGAATTCCAAACCAACTAAATCCAACAAGTGAACCAAACATGACCGGAGTGTTCTAATGAGTAGGGTTGCATGAAAACTATTCGTAGGAAAGCTAGTAAAACCAAAACATTATTAGTACATTCTTTAAAATTCTCCCTCAACCAGAAAATATATTTGATACAGCTGTTTAGCCAAATTATGTTGACCAAGGGAAAAAAAAACAACCAATTACCTTAGAAAGGGTCGAAGACAACACAAACAATAACATTTCCTTTAAGACTACAATTTTAGCCAATGCACATTTCTACACCTCCAGGCAGGAAGCCAAGACTATGAAGGCAGCGACTCAGACACCGTATTCCACAAAACCAACCTGATAACTTCTCGTTACGTATATCTCCCTTTTATAATTACAATCAACAATGCTACTGCCAAACTTCCTATGACTACTATGAACCCACCACCGAACACTACTGCAGTTCGGTCGAGACATTAAGACGAGTCAGAACCAGAAGGCGAAGCTAGATGAACATTCTCACCCAGAAGCTCCACGAGAGGGACTTCCTTGATTCGCCAAGAAACGGACGACGACGCAAGTAATGTTATCTGCACTGCCTCTTTGATATGCTTCTTGCATCAATCTCTTTGCCGCCTCTTCTGCGTCCTGAATTGGTTTAGTTATAGCAACAGCTTCCTGAAATGGCATTCAACATTTGCAGTGATGAGGAACTGCTGTATATCGAGGATAAATGAAATGAAAGGATTTGCGAACCTCATTAGTGACGACATCCCACAGTCCATCACTTGCAAGTATGAGGAACTCGAGTGAGCTATCGATCTTTTCCTCCTGCAAGTTAAATCACGGAGTTTTAAACACAGGGATCCTAATGGATATTATGTTGATGTAGAGATACGGCATCTCCTCATGAGAGAGGACTTCGGTAATTGAGCAAGTATATTTTAAAATTTTCAACTTCTCATTAGTTCCATATTTGTATGAAGATTCTGATTCTATTTTCAAATTGCAGAGATGGATATGAATGAAAGTTTTAGAAGGGGTCATAATTTAGTGAACTCTGAGTTTCAAATAATACTAAATCAAATTTTTAAGTAAAACCTAAATTTTTTGCCTGGAATATTGTGGATTTGTTATTACTAGTTCTCTTTTGTGTTCCTATATCTACCGGAAGACAAAAATTACCCCTTAATCACCATAACAGAACTACACTTCGATCAGATCCCACATTCGAAAAGTAAGGAGGCCTCATATATGTTTATAAGAAAGATGGGTTATTATTCCTCGGCAAGGTTATTATTTCTCTCCTTGTCGATTGGTTTTGAGATGAAACTCATACTATCTAATACATCAAACAAGACAGTTCTACAAGATATGAATGTACCTCATGTAATTCTACTTCTAGAGCATTTCTTAAATTTCCAAGTCCACAAATGAGGAGGAGAGTTAGTTGATATAATTAAATTTATCCTAATCCCTCTAGTTAAGCATTTAGATTGATTGGTGATTTAACATGAGTAATACCCTGATAATTCGTTCTTTTCATCATAATGCAATTAAGCAACAGGCACTCTGAATAATCATACCAAATTACTAAAGGATAACGAAAAAATGTACCTGAATTTCAGGGTCAGCAACAACATATTGCTTTAACAACCTATCGCCAAATGCACGCGAAACAGCAAGAACACCTCCAACTCTCCAAGTTCCTGATCAAGTATCTTCCAGGGATTAAAATGCAATGACTAACTTTATTTAAATATCATGCTGACGGATATGATAACCTTACCAGCCCACATCACAAATCCCCCTGCATCCTCAATTCGCCGTCGCTCATCAGTTTGGTCAGGTTTATGATCTCGAGAGACAGCAATGGCTATATGAAATCAAAGATACTCAAATAATTGAATATGAGAGGAAAAGAGTCGAAAGCATTTATTCATTCAACAAATCCTCAATTGGCAAGAGCAGAAACTACGAGTCAGTTATTGTTTTATTGGTTAGGTAGTGAAGGAAGGCAGCAAGAAGGGGACAAATCTTTGATGTGCTAAAAGCAAGAAGAATTTTTTTCATCAAAATTAAAAACACTCCCATGGAAGAAAGGGCATATCCAATTACAAAAGAGTGAGGGAGGGGGAATGATCCAATTCCTTCCTTCAAACACGAACATGTTACCCAAAAAGAACAAGGACAGCCTCAAATCAGCAAGTAAATACACTATTCAATCAATCAGGGTTGGTTTTGTACAACTCATTCCAAATTCCATAAAATAAAAAATTGTATCACGTTACTAAAAGAAAAATTCCAAAAACTGAACAGGTATACCGAAATATGAATTAAAAGAGACACCGAGTAAGAAACTCTGCGGCAACAAGATTATTCAAAATATGACCAACCATGCGAAAGAGAAAAATGAGGGAAGGCCCTCGGCAAAACAACATGGAAAGGAATGGACAGCCTCACCAGTGCCACCCCGGCAAATGACAGCTCTAGAATCGCCTACATTTGCAACAAGTAAGCGGTCGCCAACTAGAATGGCAGTGGAAGCAGTAGATCCAGCATCTCTGTTTTGATTATTTTCCGACTTCAAAAATTCTGAGTCTGTGTGGTTGTATGCATCAGCTGCACAAAAACAGTCATTTGGTTAGAGATTAAAAAAAAAGAAATTCGGTTAGAGCGAATAAGAAAATATTAGGATAGTAACAATGAGAGAAAAATAAGAGATATACATATAGCGGATTTGGTATCCGATATGAACTTTGGATGACTGATCAAGTTACTAAAAAGATTGTGCTTAACATACTCTGCAGCTCGTGCTCCACCATGACCTGAGACCACCAAAAGGAGAAATTAGAGGACTTACTTAAAATTACCAGATACAAGAGCAGCCACAATTGGGACCAAGGAAAACACTTTGCTGGTTGATGTAATTAAATTTACTCCAACCCACCATCTTAAGTTTTTGGGTTGATGGTGATTTAACATAATTCAACATAGTATCAGAGCAGGATGTTTTAAGGTCGAATCCCTGCCAAGTTCCTCTCCAATTAAAATTGAATTTCACTTGTAGGGCATTTCTAAGCCCACGAGTGAGAGGGAAGGTTAATTGATGTAATTAAATTTACCCAAACTCACCAACTTAAGTTTTTAGGTTGATTGGTGATTTAACATAATTCAACATATTTGCACATCTGTATTGGGCTATCAATAACACCAATGAATAACGCTTGACTATCAAAATCTAGGCAAACTGAACCACAAGTCAAAATTCTGGAGGGAACAAGTTAAAACAATTTATAGAATCTGGAAAGGAGGGAACAAGTTGAAACAATTTATAGAACCTGGAAAGCATTCTAACAGTCATGTGAATCCAAAATACAATGAATAATCTAATGATCAGCTGATGTTCAGCTAGTAGGTAGAAGCCCCCAAATATTATACAATCCTAAGAACTCGAAATCATCTCGATGTATGATAAGAAAGAATCAAACACAAAATTTAGAAATATTCTGTCCATATATTGGTCTACTGAATATGATAGGACCAAAACTTTCACAGGTGAGAGATTTAATTCATATGAAACTATAGTGGCACATCATCAGAAACACCAATTCTTTAACAGGAACAACCATAGCTGCAATACAATTTAAAAATAAACAATGATGAGAGACAGGAAAATTGTCATACCATCAAAAACACCAAATAGACCGACTATTTCTCCATCCACGCCATCGATTCGTGTCTCGTAAAAATCTTCCATCGAAGATCTCTTCCCCGGAGAGCTAGCATATCCATAGCTAAACTTCCCATTCTGACTGCCATTAAGTAGATAGATATCTTCAATAAACTATCTTAATGTCTCATAATCAAAACTAATCAGAAGAAGACACAATAAAAACAATTAAACATGTACAGAGATTAAGGCAATGATCCAATAAAGCCCTACGATCAAAACTATCTATCAGCACAATCAATTTCCCTATTGACAATTTTTTTTTTTTTGAAAATCGAAAAATCGGGGCTTCGCTGCCCTACCCAGGAGCCTCGAACTAAGGATCTCTCAAGAAAACATGTTTTAGAGTCCGTAGCCTCAACCATTGGGCTGGCCCTTCGGGACTATATCCCTATTAACAAATAACAATAAAACCATAAGAAAACGTGCAACCTACACAGCCCATGAAATTGAGATTTATTTCATCAATTGCAAAATTCAATTGACGAATGAACTGTGCATAAGTTTCGAGCAGATAATCATCAAGGAATCTAAAATTAAAGATAGTTTACAAGGATAATGATCGATAAACAAAAAAACCCAATCGATCGAAATCTCTTAAACAATAAGGAACAAAATTCCTCATAAAGCTCATATCCAATCTTGTAATAAGATTTCTGTTGTTTGAAATAAAACGGAACCAACAAATTCACCAGAAAGATTAAAGAACAAAAATCTTAGAATCTACCTTAATCCCCCGCCGCTTACAGGAGCATCATCAGCATGAATGTGGGTGGAGCAAGACAAAACTGAATTCAGATAGCCCATATTATCGTGTAGGCTCTGAAAATGCGCAGCTCCAATTTCTTGGATCAAAATGGAACAAAGAAAAAGGAAAATAAACAAATAATAATATCTAGTAGCTATGATTACAGATGCGAAAGGAATACGCCGTTCCTACCAAGTTGAACCCAAACCTGCAAATATATCCACCGATTTCAGATTAAACAAAAAAAAAAAAAAAATGAAGCAATAAACGGATCTTATATCTCGAAGAACAAGCACACCATGTGAAAGCAAGAAAATTCGGTAAGAACTTTAGACAACAATGATAAATGGAGCAATAATTACAACCATATGCAATAAATCCGGTTGACCCGAACATAAGGAAAATTAGTTCGAGTTGTATATTGTATAAGAATAGTCGAGATATGCTTAAGCTCGACCATTGTTCGTATAAAATTAATAAGATAACGAGAGATTCTAGAAAAAGGGAGTACCTGGTAGAACAAGAAAGAAGAAAAATAGAAAGGGAAGAGAAATGAAAGGAAAGCTTAAGGAGCGCTTAAAGAAGACGGAAATGAGGAAAACAGGAGAGGATTCTGTTGCATTTTTTTGGGGAGAGGGTTCTGTTGCATTTTTTTGGGTGTTTGTTGGACATATTTACGTAGGATTTAGTTCAAGGAATTAGTTATGTTAAGTACTTAGAAATTGAAAGTTGTGTCAAATACTCGTTTGAATATAATTTTTGTATGGAGTAATTAGAGTCAAAACTTTATTTGAATGTAGATTTAAAACGAGTAATTATTTTTAGTAGTTAAAAAAGAAATGATTAAAAATGAATAGTTAAAAATGATTTAAAATGAATAGTTAGAAACGATTGAGTAGTTATAAATGAATGATTAAAAATGAATGGTTAAAAATTAGAGTTATTTTTAAAAAAAAAATTGAGAAAAAATTAATAAAAACTTATTTGAATTTAGGTGCGAGGCTAAAATAACTTTTTCATCCTTCACTTCATTTTAGTTACTGAACTAATTTTTATTTTGATATTTGAACTTTTAAAAGTTAAAAAAAAAAAATCTATATAATAAATTTAAAGTCAATATTCATAAAACATGATTAATTTTAATATAATAAAAAAAATAAAATATGAACATATTTTTAAATTTTATAGAAAAATAGTAGTTTTATTAAAGAAAAATAAACCTTTTTAAAAAAAGTCAATTTAGGTTTTTTTTTTCAAGTTCAAAATTGAAATTGGATCAATTTCAAAATTAGAGTTTAAAATTGAATTTTTAAAGTATTGAGACTAAAATGACATAAGTCTTAAAATTTAAATATTAAAATTAAAATTAGAACAAAGGTTAAATTTACCAAAATGATATTTTACCCTAAAATAAATTGAAAATTAACGTAATTCTTATCATTGTGAAAGAACATTTATAATTTAGTTTATATATTAAAAAAAAATTACAATTTTTTTTTTTTTGAAAAAATAAAAAAATAAAATAACATCCTAAAAATTATTAATTTAAAATGTGTAATAAAGCTATCAAACAAAAGTTCGCGTAGGTAAAAAAAAGTATTGGATATGCATTTATAATTTAACTTAAAAAATCAAAATATTTATATTTTGAAAAAAATCATACATTATGACATTAAAAAAAATTAAAAATAAATAAATAAATAAAAAGGAGTTTGCTAATTTTATTTTAAAAAGTAAAGGAATTTGTTATTTGGTGGTACTAAAAAAAGAAAGAAAGAAAGGGTCAAAGGGATTTACGCGTGGGCGTAAGAAGAGGTGAGCTTACGGTAGGACTGAATCAATCCAACCGTGAGAGATTCCAAAGGCAATTGGAGTGGCCGTCCTTTCTCGGGCCCACAACCACACACGTGGCACACATGCACCAATGCTAGACCACTCTTTTGTGACCCTCAACTACATCCTTATATTGCCCTCTCTTTTAATTTATTCTTTTCCTTTTTTTTAAAAGAAATTTATTCTTTTTCCATCTAATTCCTCCCGAGTATTTGGATGAAAAGTTAATTTGAGAGGTGAATTTATTTAATTAAAAAATTGACGTTTTTGTAATATTTTTTTTTAAATGCACCAAAAAAATTTATTTGGATGTTTTTTTTTTTAGTCAATGTGAATTTGAAATGAAAAATTATTTTGAGCAGTTAAAAATATTTGATTAAAAATTAGTGGTTAAAAATGAATTATTTTGTATAGTTAGAAATGATGAATTATTTTGAATGATCAGGAATGATGAGTTATTTTGAGTAGTTAAAAATGAGGAGGTATTTTAAATAGTTACAATAACTCGTTTTGATTTGATTTTTTAAAGAGTATGTTTATAAATGCTCCATGTAAATCCTCTTTAAATTTTGCTAATTGACCTATTAATTTTAACAAATAAAATAATAATATATAAATTTTCATAAACTCAATTCAAAGGAAAAAAAAATAAAAAAATAGACAAACTCTAAATATCTCTTTCTTTTCTTTGAAATATATCAATTTAAAATTTTTCTCATTAATTTCCACTTCTCTCGCGACACTAATGGCGGAAATGGTTTATAAAATTCTTGAGTATTTTGATAAGGGTTTTTTTTTTTTTACCAATATTATTAATACATAATATATACATAATGTTCTATTAATAACATATAATATTGTATTGATAATACATAATACTGTAAAATAATGTATTAATACTGTAAATTATACCGTATGATTAATATTAATTATACCGTATATTTAACTATGGATACAAATATTTTCAAAATTTACCTAGATCTACAATTATTTTGTGAAATTTGACTATCGATCGCAACATTTTATAATTAAATATGTTTAAATTATTTTGTGAAATTTGATTATTTTGTAAATTATTTTGGTGGAGGGTTTAAATTAATCTCTCCACCAAATTGAGAGTTTAAAATAATCCCTCCATTTATTTTCTTCTTTTATTTAATTCATTTTTCAACATTTTTATAATTAAATATGTTTTTGTAATTTTAAAATAGTAGTATTTTTATAAATTTTATTATTTTTTTATTTTTTTATCTACTTAATATTTGTTTTCAATTAATTAATTAAAAATGGTTTGTGTTTGTGATAAAATATTGTAAAAACATATTTTTTGGGATTTAAAATTGACAATAATTTTATAATCAATCCCGTATTTCAGTCCCAAAGGGGCAGTCCAGCGGTTGAGGGCAAGGACTTCAAGACACGTTTTATTGAGAGATCCCTGGTTCGGCGCTTAAACTATAATACCCTTCGAAGTATCTCGGTGCCACAACTTAGGGACAGGCCAGTGATACCCCGGGTATAAGAGAGTGAAGCTCCGATTTCCCAATTTTCAAAAAAAAATATATATATCAATCCCGTATTTCAAAACCATATTTCATAATTTAAAATGACATGTAGTTTTATAATCAATTTTACTTTTTGTTAAAAAATTAAAATTGATTTTTTTCATCTGCTTACTATCATATCATTAAGTTCGAATTAATTAATTAGAATTTACATTTTTTTTACCTAATATCATATTTTCAAAATTATTATTTTTTTTTAATTTTCATTTATTTATATTCATCTCAAACAATATCAATGATTCATCATTAATCCACTAACTATCATCAAATCAATTTAAATTTTTGTATGTAATTCTTTAAAATATAAAGTAAAACTCATAACATAAATAAAGTATAATAAAAATATATATATGTTTCCTTTTGTTTTTAAAATTTGTTTTCAATATTTTTATTTTTAAATAAGTTTGGTAATTTTGAAGTAATAATATTTTAATAATTAATTTTATTTTATGATTATCAAATTTTTTTTTTATCTACCTAATATTTTTTCAAATAGACAATTAAAAATGGTTTTCATTTACCTAATAAAGTATTTTGAAAACGTATTTTTTGAAACGTTAAATCAACGATATTTTTATAATTCAATTTTATATTTCAAAATTATATTTAGTAAATTAAAATAGTTTTATAATCATTTTTTTTGTTTAAATATTTTATTAGTATTTTTTTTGTATAGTTAATGTCATTAAGTTTGAACTAATCGTCAACAAGAACAGTACCTCTCAGACATCAACTTACACCTAATGACCACGAGATTATGATTTGAATACCCGTTGTAATAAAAAATAAAAAAATAAAAAAATAGAAAAAACTAATTAATTAGAATTTATTCTTCATCCCATAATATCATGTTTTTGAAATAAGCACTAATTTCATAGTTCATTTTATTTTGTTTTTAAATTTTTATTTATTTGCATTCATTTAAGAGAATATCATTAATTCATCATCAATCCAATAATTATCATCAAATTAGTTAATTTATAAAGTTTTATGTGATTATTTAAAATATAAAATAAAATTTATACTATAAAAAAGTATTATGGTCAAAATAAAAATATTGAAATTAAACAAAAAAATTAAAAAGAAAAATAATGAAATAATATTAGCAAAAAAAAGTTATAAATATAAATATATTATTTATATTAAATAACTCATAAATGTCAAATCATTCATAAATACAAAATTTTCCTTCAACTCTACTATAAACAATTAAACGAGGTCTTATTTTAATTTATCTAAAGACAAATACATCGAAACGAGTTCTTATTATAACATTTATTAAATCTTTCGTAACTTGTCATCCAAATACTTTTTTTTTTATAATTAAGTCCAAAAGAGGAAACTCCGTGAATAATTATTCAAATTAATCAAAATCTTATGCATTTCATTAATTGTGATTAGATTGCTTAATTGAATTGCAAGTGATTACTTGGAAGCAAACATGTTGCCATTTGGGATAAATGGGACAGCGCAAGCATTCTTATACTCCAAGCACACGTTTCCGTAGCTGGATTTAATTGCACATTTGCCACGTAACTTTATTATATCAAATTTAACATAATTACACTTCTTATAACTTTTTTTTTTTTTTTTTGAGAGTCCTTCTTATAATTATTAATTGGGTGAAAGATATCATTTATTACAATAATATTTAGCCATATATATTTCGAATTCAACATCATTTTTCTTCTTCTTAATAGATAGTATTAGACCATGTTAGCTAGGTTTGAATTTTAAAATATTATCCAACTAAATTTTAGATTAGTTTTTTACTTATTGAAATTGCATTATTTATTTTTATTGTTGCTGAGGATTCTTTGTGTTTCATTTGAAATTTTGAATGGTTATAGATTCCTGTATATTTATGATTCATTTGAATGGTCTACTCATATTTATGCATAATTTTATTATTATTATTTTTAGGGACATTGAGTTTTGTTTTATTTTGGCTTTTTAACCATTTTGAAATTTATTTTATTTTGATCCATATAAACTTTTCAATGTTTAATTTTAATTTATGTATTTAAAAAAATTAAAGATTAAATTTATATGATAAATTTGAAGTTAATATCGTTCAATAATGTTAATAATTTTAATACAAGTAAATACAAAATGTAAACATATTTCTAAATTTATAGATTAATATTGTAATTGTTTAAGAAACATTTAACTTTTTTTTTTTCATAATGACAGATTTTAAGTTTTTTTTTTAAAATTAAATTGTATGGATTAAAATTGAAATTATAATAGTTAAGGGAACAAAATAAAACAACTAGTGACTAAAATTAAGCATTTGAAAGTTGACAAAAAAAAATTCAAAATTTAAAATCTAGAGCCTAAAATGATATTTTTAATATATATATATATATATATATATTTTTTTTTTTTTTTTTAATTAATGAGTGTTCGAAGGAAATTTACGTCCACTGTAACTATTTTAATGAACAATTTGATTTTATGATATTTAGATGTTAACAAAATTGATATAAATTAGTTATCTTCTATATAGGTGGCTATTATAAATGAAACTCATAACTTTTTAAAATCACTTTATGATTTAATTTAAATATAATATGAGAATTTGAACTTTTATTTTTTAAAACACAACTTTTAAAAATTAATTAATGTTTTTTTTTTTTGCAAAAAAAATTAATTTATGTTAAAGATAATCGTTCTAGCTTAATTGATATTAAATGTATCAATATCAAAAGTTTATGAGTTTAAATCTTTCTCCCATTAAGCATCCTGGAATGGCTAAAATGGTCAAAAAGTACCTTGAGATGCTTAAGGTAATCGGTTCAATTCATGGTTTTTACTTACCTAAGAACTAATTTCCCAAAATTTCACTGACATCTAAATGTCTCATTGAACTAAAAAATTATTAGCCTTATATTATTATTTTATGTTTTGTGTACTAGAAGTTTGAAGACTTGTAATGTATAACAAAAAAAAAAGTAAAATTTTGTTTATAAATAATATAATTTTGAAAATATTTTGTGTATAGAAGAAAATGAGACTGTTTATGTAAAATAACAAAATTATTAACCGTTCAAATCAAGCAAATTAATTGTTTTCAATCGGTTCTAACTTATTAGAAGCAATCAATTTAGCTTATTGAACCTAAGTAATTGAAAACAAATAAATGAAAATGATTAAACATGTAAAGAAAATTTTGAAATGAGGAATTAAAAAAAAAAAAAAAAAAAAAAAGATGAAGTATTTTTAAGAAGGGTTATAATTAAAATTGATGACTATTTATAACAATTTTCATAAAAGTTATATAATCTAGTGTTAATTGAAAAACGTGTGGTGTTACCTAGTGGATAAGCCACATAAATGTCTTTATTTCCCTTCAATTTTCCATCATGCCGTTAAGAGGAAGGAGTCTTTCTTGGCCTCAATATGTTTTCTTTATTTCCTCGCAATTTGCAAAATTTATGAATAGTTGTTTTCAATTTAAATAGGAGGATTATAAATAGTATTGACATTTTTTTTTCCTTTCAATTAAGAGGTGATGAAACATTAGAGGCTCATTTGCCCTAACCAAAAAAAAAAAACAGAGCCGCATTTGGATGGATGAAATAGATTATGGAAATTCTTTATATATAGTTGTAACAAATCAGCATTAATTTAGGGGATTTTTTCATGTATAGTAAAAAAATTAAAAAAAATTAAAAAAATCCTTGAACAACATTAAAAAAAAAAAAAAAAAATTATAGAAGAAAATTAAGGCTAGTAAAAAGATGAAACAAACCTATGTTAATAATAATTTCAATTAATGCAACAGATAATTTTTAATAGAGATGTCCACAAGACAAAGTTTGGTGGGGAATGACTTCTTTACCCTTACACCACAAAAATTATTCTTTGTTCTATCGCGAAATTCACAATATTTTTTTCGTGGGAAACAGCTATCAAGTTTCCCACAGGAACTTTTTCAATTCAATTTTTTTTTTTTTTTTTTTTTTTTAGAAAATATCTATGAAATTCAATTAATTATTAAAGAAAAATATGAATTTGAATAGATAATTTCACCCATATGATTTTTATCTAAAAATTAAAGAGGTAAATATATATCTGAGATGTAAACGGGATGGAGATCGCGAGAAAGGGGATGAGAAATACGTTTCTCGTCCTAGCTTCATTTAGCCAATGAGGATTTTTTTATTTCCTTGCCTCGCCTAAATAGGGGTTCTCTGCTCCATTAGAGAGGCGGGTCCCTACAAGAAAAATGGATATCTATAATTTTCAATTAGTGTAAATATATTCTTTAATCAATACCACAAACAATGTTAAATTAGTGTTACATACAATTTTCAATCTGTATAGTCTTCAACTAGTGTCATAGATAGTTTGCAATGAGTGCAGTAGTCTTAAGAGACCGTGAAGAGTTGAAATTAGAATATGCAAAAAAAAAGGCCAAATTTCTATTATAGACAAAATATTTATAAAAAAAATGTTTAAATAAGGGTAAATTATAAGTTTGATTATATGATTTGAAGAAAGTTAAAGTTTAGTTCATATAATTTAAAAAATTAGAATTTAATTCATATTATTTGATAAAATCTAAAATTAGTCCTTATCGTTTCTAATAATTAGCGAATTGAGGACGTCAAAGTTATATTCATGTGTGATTTAAGTGAGGACAAAAAAGATTAACATGAATAGCTAATTTTCATGTAATTTATATTTTATTTAATTATGAAATTAAATTCAAAATTTTAAAATTGTAAAGACTAAATTCAAACTATTTTGAAAGATTAAATTCCAATATTTAAAACCATAAATACTAAACTCAAACTTTCTTTATACGGTAGAGAATAAATTTATAATTTACCCCATAAATAAAATAAATAACAAAAAAAAAGCCTTTATTTTACCACAAATTGGTCGCGAGATCATTTGAAAGCATGCTGAATTTACTTTTAGCTGGGCCCACATGAGAAGAAAGATTTGGATCTGAGTGGAAGGTCCAGAATTTGAAAGGAGCTTATTCGACGGTGGATTCCGGCACAGACATGTGGTTTTTTCTCCATTAACGACGATCACATTACCTTACAACTTCTTCTTCACCACGGTTTGTTCATTCATTACTGCTTCAAGCTCCATTAATTTCTCACTCAGCTAGTATATCAATCAAGTGAATATGAAAATTTCGTTTGCAAGCCAGGGGATAACATAGATCTGTATCTGCAATGGCGAACCAGCAGCAGGTTGATTCAACGCCGTGGATTCTCTACCTCCTTCCTTCCATCGTTGTTCTTCTAATTGCTGCTCATGTTCTCGCTCTGGTACTTCAATCTCAATTCCAATCTCTTCATTTCAAGTGCGAATTTCATCATTTGATCTCGTTGTTTTGGTTTAGGTCTACTGGATTTACAGATTGTCGACGGATAACAGGCCTCAAAGGAGCAAAGCACATTGAACAACAGTTTTGGTTTACTCACCATTTGAGAAGGTTAGTGGAACCCTAATTTGTTGAATGTTTTCGAAGCTCATAGCTGCAAGCCTACTGGTTACTGTACCTAACAGTTGAAAATCATATATAACTGATCCTTAGCGTTTGAATGTGTAATTGTAGAGTGATTATTTTGAGTGATTATAAATTTGTGTTTTTTGTAGTAACTCGTTTGGATGCGAATAGCTCAAAAGTTTTTAGAGAGGAATTGCAGATAATAACTCATTTGAATGTGATTAGAAATGAGGAATTATTTTGAGTGATTATAATAACTCGTTTAGATGTGATTGTTTGAAGATGAATTATTAAAGTTCATTTATAATAACTCGTTAATTACGTAAAACAAACATCTCTCAACTGAATTAGGTTGGTTTGAGGGTTCTGACTTCGATCTAGTTGATCAATTTCCTTATAGCTGGTTCTCTAACTCTGTATCATGTTTTCTAGGGATATTAGACCGTTTCTCCAAGATAGAAACTAGTAATCGTCAGTCAATGTTCTGTTATTCTATTAACTGGCTGTACTGTCCCCTTCAATTGCAAGTATTTAACTATTTTCAATATCAATGTAGTTTTTAAATCGAGGCTCGATTGTTTCTTGCTGATAAAGTCTATTGTCGCACACTTTACATTCTCTCTTGTACACGTAGCATTGCCAACTGAATAGAAGTTTATTTGAACCCTAAAAACATTAGATTGGGATATAATTCTTTTCCTTGATATCAGTGAGTATCTAAGTCAGCTTGTACGTCTTTCAACTATTCTCACGGGCATTCGAAAATCCCTACTATATTAGCACTTACTTTATGATAGTATAGTCAACGATAGAGGAGATAACTGGCTAAGTTGGCTTCAATGTTTCACTGCCCAGGAATATCAGATTTAGACATTATAGCAAGCTAGTAGAAGTTTACAACAATGTTTTTATTTTTATTTTTTTTGAAATCAGGAAATCGGAGGTTAGCTCCACTATATCCGGGGTAATCATGCCCGTCTGTAGGCCAGGCAAGTAGAACAATGCATATTAGAACCAACAACTGTCAGAAGAATGAAATATTCAATTGAGGCATTTGGAATCTTAAGAGTTGTAACTTGAGGGTATGGTCAATCTCAATCCTCGTTTCTTTTTGGGTTTATACAAAGTGCATGCAGGTGTAAGAAATGAATACATCTACTTGTTGATTATGACTTGGATTTTCTATACTAGCTTTCTTTCATTAGCGTATCAAAGAAAGTCGGCTTTTTAGATTTAATGTTTGTACCTTCATTAGATTCTATGTTTTTCTTTAGGCGGCCTTCTAGGATTGGTTGGGCTCTTGTTCTTTCATTTCTTTTCTGAATGAAAGTTAGTTTAATATCAGAAGATAAGAAAGATATGACTTTTTTGCATTTCCTTATCTTAGATTCCATTTCCATGATCTGACACCTAGGATTGGTTAAGCTAGCCATAAAGTCATATCAGGAAGTTTGTTCTTTATATGTTGACCATATACGGTTGGCCTGTATTTTTAGTGTTGCTGCCTGCCTACCTATAATTAGTTGCTCTATAATATGGAACTGTGTTATCATGGTGACCAATTGTTTCATTCACTGTTTTAATTAAAAAAACATTCAGCAGATTCTAATACTGTATAGACCATGAGGAGAAAACAATTTTATATTATTCGGACAAAAACCTGTTTGCAACGTTCTGCTATGTGATTCTTTAGCCATATACTTTACCTACAAATCAATGGTATGTTTTAAAACCTTCTTATAAAAAACAAATTCTATAATTTAAAACCTTTAAATTGGTAGTGTTTTTTTTTTCTTTTTTTTTTTTTTTTTCAATTTTACAACAATTGGAATACGGAGATTCAAACCTATGACCTAGTCATAGACAATACTTATGCCAATTTAGCTATGCCCTTGTTGACATTTGAATGGGTAGTGTTCTACCGTATTATTTTTGTAATTTTTTATACTTCTGGTCGGTTGATTTTAAAAGATTAGGTGCATTGATTGAAATTATTATCATTTGTGTAGTGGTTAAATTACGCTTTTGTAAATTATAAAGTGGTTAGAGGTAATCTTCAACAAGTTAATCTTCTACAAGTGGTTAAATTACGGTTTTGTAAATTATAAAGTGTCTAGAGGTAACTTACGAGTTCAATCAATGGTAGTCACCTACTTAGAATTTAATCTTCTACAAGTTATCTTGAGAATCAAATATAGTAGAATCAATAGGTGTCCTGTAAAAATAGTTGAGGTATGCATATTCTGGTCGAGCTTTCCAAGGATATAAAAAGTCCTAAATATTAGAAATAAAATGCTAACGTTCTATTAACTGCTGTATTTTTTAGGAAGATTGGATGTGATTGAAGATTGAATTTTGGGGCATTTGACCATGCTCTTTTTGTTGTGAAACTTCATATTTTAGTGAGATATATAGAAAGATAGGCCAATTTTTTGAATCAGTTAACAGTATCAACTTGAAACAAGTGCAAGCAAGAGATACTTGATTAAGGTTCCATCTTAACAATGGAACTGCAAAAATCAAGGACAGTGAAAAGCAGCATTTTGAGTGAGTTTAAGTTTAGGAGTTTTTTGTGCATTTAAATATCATGAATGAGAAAGGGGAAAATTTATTTAATGAAAATTCATGATTCGATCTCGCTATTGTTAAATCATGGGTTAAATTTACCTTTAGACTTCAGTATAAATTTCAATGTTCTTAGAAGTTTGAAAGGTTTCATTTAACTTTGAAATTTGTGACCAACTGTGCACATTAACAGGGTGGTTTACTATAATAAATAGTATAGCAGTAAATTCACCAAACTTTGTATTTTTGCATATCAGCTCAATTTATAGCGACATTATTGCAACTTGCCTTCAATTTTAGAGGTATTTTATATGATTTTGTTCGAATCTCTCCTTGTAGTTAAAATTTAAAAGACAAGAACCTGTCATAATTTTTGTTATTTTATACAATAAGAAAACATTACAATTGGGAAAAGCTTTCAAATTCCAATGAACAATATGAAGCAAGGCTTTTAACCCTATACATTTGCGAACTTCTTTCAATCTTTTTTATAATTTCTTTTCTCACACAATTCATCAGTAATTCAATTTCCATTGCATATTAACCCTTATTTTAAATGATTTTCTTTCTTTTCCCATCATTAGCCCCACAACAAACCTTGTCATATAGTTATAGCCCTCTAACATCCATTATAACCGAATCCAATTTTCCCTCCGGCTACATCATAAACCACCTGTAGAGTTTTCTGCTGCACATTTCCGATGATGGTGACAGAGCTTGGATCCTGATTTCCAGCAAATGCCAAACAGACCTGTGTCGTCGACGCTCCGTACAAGATTCCTGTGGCGTCGAGATCAAGCTCTGTTCCTCCACTAAAAACGAAGGCCACTTTAGGAATCTCCACGGTAGTGTACTTGCTCAGATCGTAACATGTGTCTAGAATTGAAAGCTCTGGTGCCTTCGGATACTTTGTCATTCCTTTTTGAAACGCCAATTTCAAGGCATTGTATGCGTCCGGTGGCAAACGCGTGATCACCGTGCCAGAATCGATGATTGCACCGGAGGTCGAGAAGACCGACGATGGAATAGGCATTTGAGTTCCGCCAACCTTCATGCTGACAATGTTGACACCGTAGAAATTCGCAACGCCATGTGCTTTTGTGATTGGCGTGTATTTCAGAGTGCTGGTGTAGCCACCACGACCAAAGGCTAGGTAGCCGGTGGAACTAGAGGATTTGGGGAGGCAGTAGGAAAAGACCTGACCATACTTTTTAGCGGTCTGTTTAACGATAGAGATTTTGTCTTGGCCGAGGCCAATGAGGCCAGCAGCACTGCCAAAAAGTCCATGGTTGTTTTGGCCGCAACCGAAGAGGAAATTATCGATTACGTCGGTGGAGGATAATGTTAGGGTTTCTTTAGCAAAATATCCAACAGAGAAAGATTGATCGCCGTATTGTATTCCGTAAATACACGATTTTGCGGTAGAGCAACCTGGCTGGTTTCCTGTATTTTTCGCAACATCAAAATAAAATAGACATTTAAGCAAAAGAATATAATTAAGCCTACTTGAGGGATTTGATGAGAAATGTAAAAGAGAAATTACCAGTGCCAGATTGAAGTTGAGAACACTGAGGCGAAGAACAAGAGACATTGGAATAAGAAGTGGATAAGGAAGGGGAAAAAACAACGTCCTTTTGGTTGTAACAATATTTGGCGCATGGCTGGCATTGCGTCCACGTCAGATCGCTTCCTGTATCGAAAATAAGTGACAAGTATTTCTTCGGCGTTCCCAAACCCACATTCACTATGTAGTTACCGGACCCGATGCTAGTACCAGACTTTGCTGGAATTTTTGTTGCCTTTGACGGCCGTAAACCATCAATTTCTTTCAACTCCTCTAAAAATTTTGAGTGGATGAAATCCACTCGTGCTTCATCTTGAACAAATATTTCTACAGTCGTTGAAACTTTTGAAACTCCGCCGGCGCATGGCCCCTGCCTGTGAATCACCTCCAGCGATGATTGTTGTCCTCCTAAACTTGAAATTTTGGCTGCCATAACAAGGATAATAAATATCATTTTATGGTAAATAAATAAAAAGAATATTAATCACATGGGATACTAATTTTGAGAAGTTCACATTAGAGATATGTTTTTTTATTTTTTTATTTCACAAAGGTTCAATTTTTCAACCACTACTAGAAAAATACTATGTTTGAATATTGAAAACAAATAAGAAAATAACAATAGGCCAATGATTTGTTTATAGGGAAAATGAGAATGAGAATGAGGATGGACTATTTTAATTACGTTTAAGTTGTTTAGTTTAATAACATAGAACTATATTTTTAAATTTTTCACCATAAGTCCCAACACCTAAATTATTATTTTTCTAGGTTAACTTTTTAATGGATAAAAGATATAGTTAATTGAATGGCCAACAACCAACAATGACCTAATAATAAAAAAGTTATATGAGTTCAAATTACAAAATAAAAAGTTTAAGGAATAAGAAACGAAGAAAAATGTTTACCTGGGCTCAAAGAAATTGTAAAATATGGAAACGGTTTTGGGCCTTGGGCCATGGACCAAGGTTGTATTGACCATGGGCTTACTGGAAGCCCACATGGGGGTTGATGTTTTTTTTTTTCTTTTTTTTTTTAGACAAGATTAATTACAACTTCTTACATCACAGCCGTATGAAGTTGCGGAATATATGCAACTACTGACTTTGTACTTCTTTGTCCTTTTCTACTTTTTGACTCTCTACGTAATAATCAAATTTCTAATTTTAAATATAATCAATTTTAATCATTATCCTTTCCTCATCACTCACTTGCGAATTATATTTAAAATTGACTTGTTTGAAAATGATTACTTCCAACTTAAGCTCATCAAGTTTAAGTACTCATATTATTAAAAAATAAAAAAAAAAGGTTTAGGTACTCTTTTTTATTTTTAAGTACTCATTTTCATTTTTGGGCTGTATCCACGCTTTAAGATCATTTAAAATATTTAGCCAGATTTCAAGAAAGATTTCCTTTTTTATAATAATAATTTAAAAAAAAAATGTTCCCCAAACTTGTAAAATTGGTAAGATCTTGAAACTCTTTTTGTGAGTGCATATATAACAAAATCATTGTAGCCAAAATGAAATATAAATTGAAACTAGAAAACAAAACTGTTATTTTCTTTTAAGTTCAACCTACGAAGCTAAAAGATTTAATTACTAAGTTAAATTATGGCAAAAATAAAAGCTTGATTAAAAGAGTGGGTTTATTTTTTTAGTTCTAACGATTATAGGAGAAACACTCTAATTTATGATTTCTTCTGTCATGTTATATCAAAGGTAATCGTGATCCTAAATTAGGCACACAATTAGTCGTCAAATTGAAATTATTAAACAATGTGTTAACCAATTACGATAAGTTGTTCCCTTTTCTGAATTTTGGACCCATTTGTTGACTTCTTTCATTTCCTTTTTGAAAATTGCATTTTCTCCTTTACTTTTCAGCCACAAACCAACAACCCACCGATAAAATTTCAAAGAATTGACAAAGAAAAAGTTGATGAACAGAGAGATAGATCCAATTCGTCTTTATTTCTTCAAATTATTCAAATTTGGAATCTTTATTATTATTATTATTATTTTTTCCACACATAAATAAAAAAAATATATTTGTAGAAGTATTGAATTAGACATTTATGACTTCAAAAAAAAATTGACATTTATCTTTTAAGTTAAAATTAGAGAAGGTGGAGCATAAACACTGTTTAAAAGTACAATTACACTAAAATAAAATAAGAATCAAATATTAAACTCCAAGATCGAACTTAAAACTGGAGATTGAATTAAATTACCACTAATTAATCAAAGCAACACATCCAACCTATGAAATTAAGCAGAGTAAAAAAAAAAAAAAAAACCGTATAAATTTATACATTCAAGTCTGTAATAAATAGTCAGCGTATGTTTAGGACACGTAAGCATATTTTAGCACAGAAATTAATGATAGTCAGTGTTTATATATTTAAGAACATGAATAAAAAAAAGGTAAAAAAATTTCCCTTGATTTCACTCATATTTCAATCTTCAAAAAGAAAAAAAAAATCAATTTTTTTTGTTTGGAAAACTAATCATTTTTTAAGGACGAATACTTTTTTCCTACAATAATTAAGAACATTAATTTTAATTTCAATTCCATCATGAAATTCATTATTAAAAAAAATATAATAACAACAACGACAAAACAAAAACACAGCAATAATTTAGGCGGAAATTTAATTAAAAACACTGAAAAATTATAGAGAGAGAGAGAGAGAGAGAGAGAGAGAGGACCTTGGGCGGGGCGGCGGGTGCAGGCGGCGGAGGGGAGAAGGTCGTCGAGTTGGACGGTGAGGCGGTGGTCGGCCGGCGAGATTTTCCCGGCGAAAGAGTGAAAGGTTAATTGGAAGCAAATTAAAGCAAAGAGAAGAATAGAAGAAAAAGAGGAGAGAGAAAGAGCCGCCATGGATGAGAGAATTGAGAGCTCACTACAGAGCTCTCTATTGAAAATGGAGTTTTTTCTTGAAAAAATTATTGATATGGCGTATGTGGAAGGACGCTTGAGCCCTTTTTAAACAAGGATATTGAGTTCTATTGAGAATTACAAGGGTATTTTAGTCATTTTCAAATTCAAAGAATGAAAGGGAGTGATTAGCCCATGCAACTACCAAAATTATGTGCCATCCATAAATTTAATTACATGTTCATTCACTAATCAAGTAGTTTTCTTGGTGCTTTCTTTTATTTATTAAGAATTTGGCACCACCTATTCTATCATTTATGATATCACAATTTCAAAGAGTTTTTTTTTTTTTTTTTTTAGTATAAAGTAGGTGAGGAATACTAAATAAGATACTACTTCTTACAAATAATATGAAACTACTAAATCACTGATTTTTTCGGTCACAATTTTAAAATGTTGAAATCATTAACCTTCTAACATTTTACTATTGTTAGTTTTGTAGTGTAGTTAGCTTTAGAAAAATGTTGTGTAATTTAGTAATTAACATTGATATTTATGAATTATTTCTAGTACAATGATATTAAAAAAAAATATAGTTAACTCACATTGAATATTTATGAAATAATTAAACAAGAACAAAATAAATCAATTAAGATTAAAATATATATTAATGTCAACTGTCATAACGTAGAGACAATAACTGTCTATCTAATAAATTAAGATGTGTGACGAATTCAATCTACAATAAGCATCATGACAATAATGTAGAGATTTGATATTCTAATTTAAAACTTAATATATAGGATGGAATGTACTTACTCATGTATGCATTGCAATTCCAAATTTGAAAGATAAATAAAATAATATTAATGAATTATGCTAAGCGAATAAATGTATAACTTGTTCCTTTTTTAACAAAAAATATATATTTAAACTTATATATCACTATTTCATTCGTATTTTATAAATAAAAAAAATCGAATATAATTTAAATTCATAATATTTTAATTATAAATATAAATATGCATGGTTGAACTAGTATCCATAGTTACTTTATTTAGTATAATTTGTAATTGGTGGATGATTGAGAGGCAAGTAATGCTTATAATAATGCTATAATAATGAATATGTTAATGTTGGAAGGTGATGATATTGATTACACATTATTGAGGGTTTTAAAATTAATTGGATCCAAAATCAAAGAAGATACTATTTTGTTTGCTCAATTTGGGGATGATTCACTCTTTCTACATAAATTGCTTCCCCCTTACCGAAACTTTGTGAGAAATAATTTTAAAATACAATTAATAAATGATTGTTTTGAAGAAAATTACTATATAATTAAATAATTAGGCCTTAAATTGGGAGAAGACTTGTTGTGGCCAGGTTGTTCATAATTTGAACGGTGAGATGAAAAGTTGTTGAAGGAACTGTGGGACCCATCAGTCCACTTGACCCAATTAATCTTAGCCAAAGTAATCGTATATTCACTGATCACGCAATGATAATTCCTAATTACAAAGTTAAAAAAAAAAAAAAAAAAAAAAAATTTCCAAAAGCTAATTGCAAATAAATTAATCCTCAATTTTGATGCTCATCTTCAAATTATATATATATAAAATAAAAATTTGGTTGTTTTGACATACGTATATATGTTTTTTTTAAAACAACGTATAAATGTTTTTAATCTAACATTGTTTGATAATTTTATAATTGGGTGTGGAAATTTAAAATCTGAAGAAAATTTTAAATCGATGGTAATTTAGCTCTTTTAACTTGTTTAGCGATAATTTAAACCATTATATTTTAGTACTATATAATTATCATTTTTTTAATTCATTATCTTTAAACATGTACTTTAAAATGATTTAATTTATAATAGAAAATTTTAAAAGAGGTGTCAAATTTAGAAAGCAATTATGAGTACGGTCCCTTTTTAAAAATTAGTTAATATAGTCATTAATATTAATAAATATTGTCATAGATTTTTAAAAAAAATATTATTTGTACTAAAGAATATTTATAATATAATATTAAGGCCTATTAATAGTTAATATTGATATTAATGAATATTTATAATATAATAATAAAACATATTAATAATTATGGAGACAAATACTTTAAATTTTAACTACATTTATAATTATTTTGTGAGAAGAGTTCAAAATATAATTTTATGATATTGTTTTTATGGATTTACTCTTTGGTCATGTTGAATATTCTAACTTAACATGATATTCAATTTTTTTTAATGATATATTATTTATGCTAAATGGTTTTTGTTGATTTTGCCAAAAAAAAAAAAAAAAAAAAAAAAAAGAAAAGGAAAAAAAAAGTTTTTGTTGATTTAACCTTGAGACCTGTTTCCTAATTAATTGACAGACACATCAATTAAACTTTTCAATTACGTTAGAAAATTTTAGTCAGTCAAATATGGCTATGGTTGATGTATTAATTGTCAAATATCCTCTGTCCTTTTCTTTTATCACAATTCACATGGCATTTGAGTCGGGTCGCTTACAGTTTAAACTGTCTGTTTCTTCACGAGTTTCATTATTTATACTTTTATACCAAAAAAAAAAAAGAAAAGAAAAACACAGTTGAAACAAGCACAATCAATTGAGATTAAAATAAAATTGAATTATCATAATTCAACTCACATTTACTCTACCTATTAATTGCCAAAATTTAAGCTTTCGTTTGTTATAATCTTTACCGGACACAGCAAATGAGTAATGTCACAACTGAGCCTCGAACCTGGGACTTGAGGGGAGCATATTCTCAAAACTCAAGCCTTCAACCACTGTGCCACCCCTTGAGGACTACGGACCTTTCTTATTATTAATAGGTTGCCAATATCTAAGCTATCGTTTAATATAATCTCTATCGGCGTTTCTCATAATTTGTCCTATTTGAGATTAACTATTTCATCTTTCATGTTATAATATTATGATATCTCAAACATTGTTTATCATAATCTCTATTATAAAAATATGTACGTCAAATTCAATTATATTGTATTAGAGATCATGATCATTTGCTCCACATTAAAAAATGAGGAGTTCTCTCAACACCTTTGTATAAGATATATGAGCCAAAATGAAATGACAAGTGGTTCTTGAGACTTGGACAACTGTAAGCTGGTAGCTTCATGGTGGGAGTGGAATTGTTTCCTGCTAGGAATCAATTCCCTCTATTTTTTCGTTAAGGTCATATGCTTCAGGAATCAATTTCCTCTATTTTTTCGTTAAGGTCATATGCTTCAGTCAGGGAGATGAACATGTGATTGCCCTCCAAAGATTTTTAGAAAAACCACAAGTTTAGGGCAATGCAGTGGGAGATGAATTAAGGGGCGGGGGAGAGGGGGGAATTTGAAAATGATATATTTTTTCCATATAAATTGGTACGTATTGCATTTAGATATATACTTTTGTTATACTTGGCCTCCAATTTTTTTTTAATATCTTTTTATAAACAAAGTTTTCATTATTACGGTTCCTACAAATATTTTGGCCTCCCAATATTTATTATCTAGATCGTCTCTGGGGTAATTATAGATATTGGGTCAAGTTCTATGGAGTCGACTTACATCTTGTCGGCTAATAACACAAAAGCCTGATTTTCTTAGTTGGATAGACTTCGTTATTGATTGTTTCTATTTATGTTGTCATATTCCGACTTGTGAAATTGGACTAGTTCTAGGTCCTTTTGATTAGGAGACTTTGGATGTTTTAGTATTCAATAGTTAATGAAAGTTATTGTTTGTTTTTAGAAGGAAAAAAAAAAATCTTCTTGCCTTTTGTGGGGGAGTGTGTACAGTCGCCTCAATGGTTCGGAGACACGTGTTACATTTTATTGCATTCTCCGTACTAACATTTTTAAGGACGAGTGGGAAGAAGTCATTAGCTCATAACTAGGATTTCATTTTAGAATTTATTAACTCATCCTCGAAAACCTACATCCAAACGAGTTTTTATTAACTCCTCCTCATTTTACTTTTCAAAATAACTCTCATTTCTATCCATTCATTTTTAATCATTTATTTATAACTACTCAAT
>JBBMKA010000022.1:1361280-1382975 GCA_037833695.1 Sechiopsis laciniata | reverse complement strand
TTTGGTTTTTAATTTTCAAAAACAGAAAACTAAAATGAGTTATCAAACATATACGATTTTTATTTTTTAAAACAAAATACCAAAATTCAAAAATAAAAAACTGAAAACAAAAAACGAAATGGTTATCAAACGGGGCCATAATTTATGTGTTATATGCTTCTTATAGTTTAAGTTCATATAAAATATATCTATATATAGATGATTTGTTCCTAAGATCCATGTGTACTCTAAAGCCTAAAGTATGTTGGCATGTGTCTGAACTTTAAAAAGGGGAAAAGTAAAGTTAACCGTTTATTTAGAGCTTGTGGTGGGCAAAAATAGTCTCTTATGATGAGGGATTCAATCTAAATATTCAAGTTAGTTTGGGCTTATTTCAACTATTGTCATATGATATAATTTTCTAATTTTACATCGTTTAGAATTAATCGTGAAAATGGGTCTTTTAAAAAAAAAAAATACTATTAAAATTATCATTTTTCAAATATATTGTGAAAATAAGTATATATTTTTTTTAATCTTTATGTGGTGATGACTGTAGTATAGATATCACCTTCCTCAAAAATTTTAATCTTTATAGGGTGATAACTATAGAAGAATTATCTTTTTCTTGAAAATTTGTACAGCTTTCATTTAAATGGTTTAATTGACGAAATTAATGGAAACCTCTTCAATTTTTTCAAAATCACCACCACAATATTTTGGTTATATAAATGTATGTTAATATATATTTTTAGTTGTAATGGATCTTCAGCAATAATATGATGTTTAATAAAATAAAAGCTAATTATTAAAAAAAAACTATTTAAAAATGCAATTTTAATTTTTTTTAAACGGTTTAAAAAATAATGTTTAGAATATTATATTCTAAAATTAGATTTTAATGTATCTCTAAATTTTTTTTTTTAAAGTTGAAATAAAAACTTATTTTTAAATATTTTTTTTATTAATTCTATTGTTTACTTTTGATTTTTAATTTTTGAAAGTATTATTTTATAATTTTTTTCTAATACAAACTTTTAAAATCTTTTTAAAGTTTTTTTTTGGTGAAAGAAAATCTTTTTAAAGTTTTAAAGTTAGTGTTAAATATTATTTGTTTTTCAAAAAAAAATTATTTAATGGTTCGATTATTAATTTTTAAATTCTTTTTAAAGTTTCAAAGTTAGTGTTCTAAATATTATTTAATGATTCAATTATTAATTTCTTTTACTAATATTATATTTTAAATATTGTACAAAAATATTCAAATAAGTAAAATATATATATATATATATATATATATATATATATATATATTGAGCTTGAAAATAATGGAGAAGAGGTTTTGATTTTTTTTAAAAAAATAGAAGGTTATGATAGAGTGATTTGTTTGTAGGATTTAGGTAGAGGTTAATGGGTATTAAATAGGAAGAATGGTTTATTTTGGAAATAAATTTTCCATTAATTTCGCCAACGAAAGAGTTTAAATGAAGTTTCAAAGCAGATCATGAATGAAGTGCAAATTTCCAACAAGAAATGGCTCTTCTATAGTCACATAAAGAAAGAAAAAAAAAAAAAAAACTTTTAACTCGCCATTAACCTTTGGTCAATAATGACCATTTTTTGAATTTGTCGAGGGTGGTGATATCGATATCATAGTCATCGCCACAAAAAAATTAAATTCATTTTGACAATATATTTGAAAATCAATCAATTTTAATAACAAGCTTTTTAAAAGAATATGTTTTCACAATTAACCTAGAATGTTTATATGTAAAAAATATTTATAAAAAATTAATTTTTAAATAGGTGGTATTATATAATGATTGAACCCCTCAATTATGCATATCTATTATAAATTAAGATTTAGAGCCTAAAAGATATTTAAATGTTTTTGGAAAATCCATATTAGAGTAAAAGGTGTTTGTTTATTGGGGTTAAAATAATTCATTGGGGTTAAAATAATCCTTAAGAATTATTTTAAACCCTCATTTTGGTAGAGGGTTTAAAATAACACCTCCATTTCTTCTTCTTTTTTTTCTTTTTTTAAATTTATTTTTCAACACTTTTATAATTAAATATGTTTTGTAATTTTAAATTAGTAATATTTTCAAAATCAATTTCATTATTTATTTTTGAAATATCTGATATTTTTTTAAAATTAAATAATTGAAAATTATTTGTCCTTATGATATAATATTGTAAAAACATATTTTTTGGATTTAAAATTAACAATAATTTTATAACCAATTTTGTATTTTAAATTATATTTTGTTATTTAAAATTAATTATAGTTTTATAATCAATTTTATTTTTTTGTTTAAAAATTTTAATTAATATTTATACATTTGTTTACTATCATTAAGTTTAAACTAATTAATTATAATTTTTTTCTTATTTAAATAATATCATATTTTCAAAATATGTTTTATAATTTGAAAATAATAATAATTTTATATTCTTTTTTTTAATTCTAAACTTTTTTTTTAATTTGTATTCATCTAACAAAATATGAATAATTTATCATTAATTCACTAATTATCATAAAATTAGTAATTTTACAAATTTTTGGGTAATTCTTTAAAATATAAAGTAAAATTCACAACCTAAATAAATTATTATAGCTAAAAATATGTTTTTTTCTTGTTTTTTTTTTAAAGTTCACCATTTTTTGTTTTTAAGTTATGTTTTGTAATTTTAAAGTAGTGATATTTTTTTATAATTAATTTTATTTTTCTACCTAATATTTTTTTTCAACTAATTAATTAAAAATTATTTTTGTTTACCTAATAAAGTATTTTTAAAAATATTGTTTCTAATTTAAAAATCAACTATAACTTTATATTCAATTTCATATTTAAAAAATAAATTTTGTAATTTAATATAGTTTCCTAATCAATTTTTTTTAAAATATTTTTATTAGAATTTTTTGTATACTTAATATCATTAAATTTGAGTTAATTAATTGAAATTTATTGTCGATCACATAATATTTAAAAAACATCAAACTAAGTAATTTATAAACTTTTTATGTGATTATTTAAAATAAAATTCATATCATAAAAAAATATTATGGTGAATACCAAATTAAATAATATTAGTAAAAAAATGTTATAAATATAAATATAATATTTGAGATTTGAAATAATAAACAATTAAAAGAAATTATTTTTATTAAAAAAACTCATAAATGTCAAATCATTCATAAATAACAAAACTCTCCTACAACTCTACTACAAAAATCTAAATGAGCTCTTATTATAATCTCTCTAAAAATAAACACATTCAAACGAGCTCTTATTATAATTCATCTAACTAAACCCTTCACAACTTGTCAATCAAACACTTCTTTAAAATAATCCTTAAAAATAACTCTTCAACCAAACACCTAAATCTATTCAATACTTTACATTTAAAGAACTATAAAACTACCCATTTTTCAAGAACATCAATTAAATTCAAATATCGAATAGTTTTAGATACCCAATTAGGTCTTAATAGACTATAAAACTACCAAATTTTCATGAGTATCTATCTAATAGTTCTTTAAATTTCAAATATCTAATAGTTTTAATATATAAACATTTACTTACATAATGATATCATTTGTCTTATTTAAAAAACAAATGATAACATTGAAAGTATATTTTAGATTTGAACCTATCTATCATGGATTAAAGTATATCGATATTATCAAATAGGTCAATGACGCAGTTCGTTATTTTAATTGATATTAATTTATTTGAAGTCCACAAATACAAGTTCAAACTAAAAAATCGATACTTAACTCTTATACATATATATTAAAAAAAAAAGACATTGATGTTGCTCAATCTAGTTTATAAAGACTACTTATAAAATTATAAAATTCCAAAATTTATTTACTATTTAGATATATCACCGACGTGTCGTTTGGTAACCCATAGACGAAAAAGCAATAAGGAGACGACAAGGATCATGGCCCCGCAGTTTTATTATTTTGTTATCGTCTCTGTTGACGGAGTGTGTGGTTCACAAAACTTGCGTCACTCTTTCAAGCAAACAATTCTTCACGCTTCAACTTCAACATAAACGCAACGTTCATCTTCTTCACCATTTTCCAAGCCCTAATTCCTCATTTCCTCTCCAAATACCATCGCCTCCATCCATGGCTTCTCTCCGCCCATTCCTTCTCCACGCGCCTAACCCCACGCGCCTCTCGAATCTGCTCCTTCTTCACGCTCCGTCGCGTCCCTCTTTCAAATTTGTCGCCGCCAGAAAGAGACTCTCCGTGCGCGGTGGCGCCGTCGTAGGCGCCGAAGCTTCTGCTTCGATTGAGGCTGGCGATGATGATCGGGCTTTTCTTTTGAATCCGGCGGCCGATGAGAAGCTCGCCGGCGGAGATGTGGCGGAGTATGACTGGACGGAGGAGTGGTATCCGTTGTACTTGACTAGGAATGTGCCGGAGGATGCTCCGTTAGGGCTCACTGTGTTTGATAAACAGTTGGTTCTGTATCGCGATGGATCTGGCGAGCTTCGCTGTCATGAAGATAGGTGCCCTCACAGGTAATGTTGGAATTTCCCTTAAATTAAACAGAATGAAAAAAGAAAAAAAAATTGGCCTCAGGTTTTGAACCTGCGACCTGCGCGTAATTAGCACGACGCTCTAACCAACTGAGCTAATAGGCCAGTTGAAATTATATGTTCCGTCATTTGATCTTTATTTTCTGTCTTGGATTTGGGTTTTTTTCTCGTTTTAGTTTCTGTAATGTCTATGTGCATTTGAATATATGGTTTTTATCGTTCTTTTTTTTGGGTGAAATGATGAATCGAGGGGTTATACTTAAAATGGGCATTGTATGATTTTAGGCTAGCAAAGCTCTCTGAAGGACAATTAATAGATGGGAAACTGGAATGTCTTTACCATGGCTGGCAATTTGAAGGCCAGGGCAAATGTGTAAAGATTCCTCAGGTAATAAGATTCCTTACTTTTTTTTAGTTCAATGGATTCGAACTCATGACCACTTGGCTTCGGGCACACACTTATGTGTAGAGCTATTTCTCTTTTGGCATTTGATATGATTATTTTGGAAGTTGATTAAATGTAGTTTTCAAAATTTTTATTGCCTTGAGATATAGTGTGCTTACATGGCAAAAACGATTTTTGAAAACTTAAAGCATTTTAAATACTCTTTCCCTTGGTGGTTGATTCAACATTTGGACGTATTGTAGAGGTTTTTGATGCCTTTGAGCAATGCTCAAGTTGAAATTTGAAGTATTTTATAGGGTAAACACATGAAGTATTACATCCAAAAGTCATTTAAAGCCTTTTCTTTTGGACTAAATAAGTACTTTCTTACAAGTTCTACTTTAGATGTCATTTTCAAATAATTGATTTTAGCATAAGAGTCACTAAAAATCACTTGTCTATCATGAGTGTTCGAGACAGCTTACGTGCTTCTCGACTATTATCTCGAGACGTTTATAATTCTCTTCGAGCATGATGGTTTTGGTGAAAAATGCTTTTGGTCATGACAAAGTAGCATTCCCATTCCCACTCTTTAGAATTTTTAAACTCATTTTGATAATCGAATCGAACAAACTTTTAAACACTTCATTGGCTAAAGGTACTTACTTGAGTCACCCCAAACTTACCTTTTGTCAACTAAATTCATAGAATTGTATGATATCCTATTATATAGATTGCCTTAAGCTTTTTTTTTTAAATTTTTTTTCAAGCTCATCTTGAATTTTACTGAGTCTTTACTCTACATACAGCTTCCATCAGATGCCAAAATCCCTAGATCAGCGTGTCTTAGAACATACGAAGTGAGGGACTCGCAGGGAGTTGTATGGGTGTGGATGTCTTTGGAAAAGCCACCAACCCTAAAGAAGATACCATGGTTCGAAAACTTTGATCGGCCTGGGTTCCAAGACATTTCGACTGTTCATGAGCTTCCTTATGATCACTCCATACTTCTTGAGAACCTTATGGATCCTGCACACATACCTATCTCTCACGACAGAACAGATTTTACTGCCAAAAGGGAAGATGCTCAGCCATTAGGATTTGAGGTAACCGAGCGTACGAATCGTGGTTTTGCTGGTCGATGGGGCCGTGCTACTGACAAGCCATTGCCAAACTTTGTAAAATTTGAAGCACCTTGTGTCCTTCAGAATAACAGGGAAATTCCCAAGGAAAAAGGTGGGATGGATTACTTTTCTGGACTTTTTCTCTGTAGGCCTACAGGTCAGGGAAAATCCATGCTTATAGTGAGATTTGGTAGCACAAGATCATCTCCTCTTGTAAAATTGCTGCCTTCATGGTTTATGCACCAAAATGCGTGCAAGGTTTTTGAGCAAGATATGGGATTTCTTTCATCTCAAAATGAGGTTCTAATGAGGGAAAAAGTGCCCACCAAGGAACTCTACCTCACCTTACGATCTTCCGATACTTGGGTTCTCGAGTACCGACGCTGGATGGACAAGGTCGGGCATGGGATGCCTTATTACTTTGGACACAGTACAATTTCGTTGCCCAAACTGCCTGCCGTTGTCGAACATGCCCCGGTAGGATTCGTTGCTGGAGCCTCGGCATCTGCTCCAGCTAAGGGAGGAATTGGAACGATGCATGCTCCGAACTTGTCAAATCGGTACTTTCGACATATCATTCATTGCAGAAGTTGTAGTAATGTCATAAAATCTTTTCAAACTTGGAACAAGGTTCTTTCTGCTACTGCTATCACATTGGTTGCTTTGGCAATTTTGGTGACTGGAAGACAATGGAAGGTTCTCATTCTCTTGTCAGCAGCTTTGTGCTATGGTGGAGCATATGCATGCTCAGCTATTGTGGCTTTAAATACAACAAATTTTATAAGAACTCACAGAAGGTTGTAAGTTTTCAAACTAGTACAGTGAATAGGGAGATCAAATACTTTGAGAATTTGTGTTTGTAGATTTTCCAAATAATAGAGTGACTGAGTATAGGCACTTTTGATTATAGTAATAAGTTTTTCCTCTTCTTTGTTTCGAGCTTAACCATAAGTGGGAGATATGAACTTTTCGGGAGTGAGCTCTTCTTTACTTATTGTTCACAATTAATAACGAGTCAAATATTGTTCATGTTCACAGTGGAAGTCGAACTCATGACCTTTTGATCCGAAGTCAAACGTGTTAATCCACTGCGCTATGCAGTCCTATTTCGTTATCACAATTACATTACTTGGATTTTCATTTCAATTGTTTTTGCAAAGCAATTTTACAATGAATGTCATTTATTTGAGTTATAATAATTGGAAGTAAGAAATTCCAATTCTAAAAAAAAAGAGTATGAACCAATCCATAATTTATTAATTATTATATATATATTGATACTTTTGAACTGTACTCGGCACTCTCATTTATTTGATTTTAGTTTAAAAGATCATTTTTGAAAACTCGAGAAATATTTGATATTTGATTTGTTTTTTTTTTTAAATCAAAAATTAAAAATTAAAAATCAAAAGATAGTGCGTTATGATAATACCGCTCCGGCCAAAAAGGTAATAAAATAACACGCGGCTAAATGTAAATGCATCCATCGCCATCACACCTCACACCTCACCTTCTCTTTCGATTTGAAAGAAGGCAAATACAGAATCCATTGGCGCAGAAGAAACTTCAAAAATCAGAGAGCGCGAAAACCCTAGCAGAGAGATTGAGAGAGAATGTGGACCGATCATCTTCATCAGCATCATCAAGCCGCCGATGGATTGACGAACTTGTTCACGAAGGCGAATCATGATCTCTCGTTGGTTCAGCACAGGCTCGAGAAGGAGTTTCAGGAAATCTATCCTGATAGCGTAAGAACAACACGATCTTCTCTTCATCTTCTCGTTTATTGAATAGATGCACTAATTCGATTTATGATGAAGTTCTAGGGCTTGAAATGAATGTAGAATTGTTTGAATCTCTCTTTGTTTTTGGTATCTCATAGTTAGAGTGTCAGATCTTTGAGCATAGTGTAGAATTATTTCATTATACAGCGTAAGAGCATCAAAGTTCTCTGTATCTCTTTTTTTTTTATCTCAATCGATGCACAATTTGGTTTGAGGATGAAGTTTCGAAATCTGGAGCTGAATTTCAATGATTTCTTTCTCTCTTTGCTTTTATTTCACTGTACTAATACAAGATCATGAGCTTAAGATCAGGATCAAGTAATCCATCCTGACAGCGTTAGAGCAACATAGATTTTTCTTCATCTCCTTGTCAGTGGAGGCACTATTTGGTTTGAGGACATACAAGATCTTGAGCTTAATGTAGAGTTATTTCATTATCGTTTGGCTATTAGCATTACACAGTAGTATGAGTGTCACAATGGAATTATTTTATTCTGCAGCGTAAGAACAAGGAATCTGTCCTGACAGAGTTAGTGAAACACAGTGCTTCTTTTTTAGTCGAGGTACTATTTGGTTTGAGGAGGAAGTACTAGATCTTCAGCTTAATGGAGAGTTAATTCGTTATTCTATTTGAACTGTTGAGAATTTGCCAAAATATTAACAAAGTTTGTCCCATTTGAAAATTTTTGGCAAAATATTGGGAAAGTTGTCCCATATTGGAAAGTTGCAAGAATGTGGTGTGCAAAAGGAGTGAATGGCCTTGGATTCAAGGCATCCCAATTAGAATCACTTTAAGCATGTGTACTAACTCTTTTGTATACGAAAGTTGAGCAAAAGTTGTGATTAGTATAAGCTTTGAAGAGTGGTTTTTGTAATTGGTGTTTTTCATACAAGATTTTGTCAATTGTTTTCAGGCGAATCCAATGAAGTTAGTTTCTAGGATAAAGAAGATACGGGATGATATATCAACCTTGAAAGAGGAGTGTCGTGAAGTTTTGATGGCCAAACAGGTACTTTTCTGCTTTTACTATCTCAAGGTCTGGGAAGGACGGACACTTCTATTTTGACGAAGTATCCGTGTCGGACACGTGTCCGACACCCATGCTTACGGACACGTGCCCGACACTTGAAATTTCGTGTTTTCTTTATTATTACTGTTTTTAATTATGGACACCTCATTTAAGATTTATTTGTTTCAAATGGTCGATGACACGACAATGGGTAGTGTTGGTGGAGGCCATCAATGACAACATCCATTGGAGATAGATGGATTAAAATGAAAAATGAAAGAAAGAGATAAAATAAAATGGAGAGAAGGAAAATGAGGTCAAAACTAAAATATTTTGAGATGGTTAAGGGTAGACTTATAACTAACTAAAATATTTTGGATTTGATCTTTTAATAGTATATCATAAAAAATAATAATAAATAACCCGTCCTAAACGTATCTGTGTCCTGCGTTTTTAAATAATAGTGTGTCTACGTGTCCGTGTCGTATCCGTATTCCGTGTCCATGTCCATGTCCATGCTTCTTAGCTCCAGGTATTCTAGAGGAAACACGCGCATTTAAACTACTTGAATTCGTGCTTTATATTTACTCAAAAGTCTTTTTTTTCAAGAATCAGGTCTGCAACTCCATTTTACCTGGATTCCATGTAATGAAATGTTTATATTTATACTTTATAAAATGAATTTATGAAATTTGATGATAACTGGATGAATTTATTTGGTTGGTGAAAATGCGATTTAAATTTTTATTTATTTATAATAACAAAATTTTATAGACAATACTTTGACTAATGTATTACGGCACACTGAATTTAACGCTAATGCTTGGACGAAGAACTATTTGGTTTTTTATTTTTGAAAAGTAAGTTTGTTTTCTCTTAATTTCTATACAATAGTTTTTGTCTTCCATAAAGAAGCATATTGAAATTAAATTTAAAAAACAAAACAAGTTTTTTAAAACTATTTCTTTTTAGTTTTGATTTTTGAATACCCATGACAAAGTAGATAACAGAACAAAAAAGTTCATTAGTGGGAGTTGTATTCGTATGGACTTAACCAACCAATTTTTATATCAATTATTTTTGTGGATCTAAAATGTCAATGCTTGAAGAAGCATTATAATCCTCTCTTGAACTTTATAAATGGCTTGATAGTTGATGCGTCTTTTGTTGTTTTATCGGATAAGGAGTAAAAAGACATTGATAATAGGAAGAACGAATCTGGCATGACATGTACACTATTTATTCTTGTTTTGGAACTGAGATTGGGTGATCTCCATACCATACCTATTGCTAAGTTTATGCGACGATGATGTGCTGTTCATGTTCAAATGCAGGATGTAATTGATAAAGCTCGGACTGTTCTGGTTAGGAACAGAAACATGCTGCAAAAAATGCAAGCATCCATGGGCAAACCCTTTGTCAGCCATGCCGATGATACTGCATTTGCGCAATTCAAGCAGGTATCCGTTGCTAATGTCTTTTGGTTTTCATTTTTTGGTTAGTACTAGTTCAATGCATCAATTATTCCTTGGCCCTAAGCCTAAAGCGTTACTATGCTTATGCAAAGGATTGAAGCTTTTAGATTTGATATCACCCTCTGCGCTTAATCTTTTTTTCTTCTTTGTGTATTTTTCCATTTATCATCTGTCCCCAATGTAAGTAATGTGAGGGTACAATTGGAGCATTTAGTACTAAATTAATACAAGGATTTATGTATATGTATATATATTAGCTACCAGAAAGATTAACCCTGTGAAATGGCTATTTTAAACTATGATGAAGTGGCCTAGTGGTTAAGAGAGTCTTGGGAAATTAAGAGTGATGATTTAAATCCATGATGGCCACTTACTTAGAAATTAGTTTCCTACGGGTGTTCTTGACATTAAAATGTTGTAGGGTCAGACAGTATGCTCCGTGACAATAGTTGAGATACTAGCAAGCCAACCCAATCTTCTTTATTATGATTTCAAAATGTTGTAATTTCAATCCATTTATGGTGACCACCTGTTACGTCTACAAATTTATTTCTTATGAATTACTTTGACCTTCATTATTTTTTAATTTTTTTAATTTTCATATAGTGTTTGCACCATTTGCCTGCAACAATCAAATATTCAAGACGCAAAAGGCTGTACTTAAGATTGAATATCCACATTAGATGGTATAAGAGTACTTCGATCTCTTGGATAAAGCAAAGATCGAGCTTACATAATGAAATGTCTATGTAGAAGTGTCATATTTTTTAGCACTTACAGAATCTTTTTTTAAATATTGAATGTCTCTAAACCATCATGGATTTAAACCATCAAGTGTTTAAATGAGGGCCTTAGAAACTATGGTGTTTAGAGGGAATAAGGACAATCTATAGTTAAAATCAAGTGTTAAAATGGGGCCTTGTGAAAACCATCCAGTGTGTAGAGAGAGCAAGGGCAATCCATAATAAAATCAGGACGCTTATTTGTTTTAATGATCTAGCGGTTAAATAGGGGTCTTGGAAACTGTAAAGTATTTATAATTCAATCCACATTAAAAATCATCATGGGGTGGCATAGTGATCAAGAAGGCTTAAAAAATTAAGATGTGATAGGTTCAATCCATCATGGTTACCTATCTAGAAATTAATTTCTTACAGGTGTCCCTGACATCCAAATGTTATAATACGATGCGGTATGTCCCATGACATTAGTCGAAGTGCGCGCAAGCTGGCCCAGACAATCACGGATATCAAAAAAAAAAAATTCAATCCACATGAGCCACCTCCCTAGAAATTAATTAGTTTTCTTGACAATTAAATGTAGTTCAGTCAATCTCGATTGTCTTATGAGATTAATCAGGTGTTCATATGCAACATAGGTATACATAGAGAATTGTAGAATGTTTGTAAACCATATCCTGAATTTGTCTCCTGCAGATCACTGAAGAGTGGACAGCACAAGTTCAATCAAAAATTGGTAAGGATTCTTTTCAAGCTTTCTTCAAATTTACAATCAGCATGTGTGGTTCGTTACTTGCTGCTTGTTAAAATCAGTATTTACAATCTCAATTTATAACCAATTTGAATTCCAACCTTCTACCTACCCAGTACACAAGTTACGACCCGTTGAACCATTGGTTACAGTTCTCTTGACCTTTTCTTTCACTTCGTGTTTAGACCTACTGTATCTTCTAAATCCTAGCTTACAATATATTGAAAATATTGTTTGATTTTAAAATATGAAATCCTTAGTTTCTAGATATTAATAAAAATATTGATTGATATCAAGACTCTGTTGCGACGACCGTAAAAAGTTGCAGTATCTTTGCATTGATGCAGCGTAGAAACTAGAAGCTTTTTGTCTTCTTTTCTAGATATTAATACAATTTCATGTTATTTAATATGATATCATAGGTATTCAAGTGGAAATTTAATCCAACCTAAGTGAGTATATTGTATTCACAAATTTGAATTTCACCTAAACATGTATAATTTGGATATGATCTAAGATTAGTGAACTAAAAAAGACACTATTTTGAGAGATGTTGAAGATCTTCCATTTATCCTATATTGGAAAATGAAAAAGTCTTCACTGCCTTTATAAGAAAAATAGATTACTATGATATTGTAGATTAGATGGAAACCTTGTTATCTGATTATAATGGTTATTAATTAAATATAAGACTTCAAAAGTACTTTTTTTTTTTTTTTTAAATCAATGTTTTTTTAATTGCATTCTTAATATGAATGTTAAACTTTCTCGCAGGTGAAGATGGCCAAGAGGACGCCGACTCTAATGACGTCAACAAGTTGCTATTCTCGGCTGTAGTGCAGGCATAGTTTAAAAGAGTTTCTCGGAACAAAATTGCGGCACCCAAGTAGGCAGGTATCTGGAAACTGAAATCTTATTTATTTATTTATTTATTTATTTTTAACTGAGAAATCAAAACTTTTGCTCCACAATACTAATTTAGGGTAGATTCTAAGCTCAGCCCATTAATTATAGCTAAAAAAGCGCTTGCAAAATTTATTTAAATTATGGTTAAATTTAGCTCAGCCCATTAATTTAGGTTAGATTTATGTTTATTTAATTTTTGAACTTTAAATAGATCTTCAAATTTTAGACTCTTCAACTTTAATTTTATTTTGTATTTAATAAGTTGACTTTCAAAATTTTAAAAAAAGTGATACTTGAATTTGGATCTTTAAAGATCCAAATCCTCTTTATCTATATTTATGGTCACAAATTTATGCCCTCTTTATCCACAATTTTATACTAAAAAAAAACATACAACCATAAATGTAAATAAAGAAGGTTTCGACTCTAAGTATTACTCTTTAAAAAACTAGTTATACATTGTTTTATGGATAGCTTCTTGTGCTTAGTTTTATTATTAAATATTAATAGATGAGAAGATTCAAACTTGTAGTTTTTTTTATATAATAAGGTACTAATGAATAGTTATATTAGTGGATTAAAAATACTTGCATAATGATAGTTGTCTTTATAATAATATTACTACTTCGTTTTTAACATTTTCAGCTTCATAATTCTAATATTTTATCTAAAATAAAAAAGATAGTGAGATAGTAAAATGTTAACTAAAATGATAGACTAAATTAATTTTGAATAAAATTAATTGTTGGGGTGGCTAATATTATTTATTTTCAATGAAAATTAAATGGAAAATTCAAACGGTACAATAGCCAATATCTGAGGGTAAAAAATAATTTAAAAAATCTCCAAAATTTCTAGAGTAGTTTTCCATAACAAAAAACGAATCTCTAAAAAAATTATAGAAACTAATAATGACTGCAACGATTTATTTCCGCTGATATCTGAATGTGGTTTTTATCTATGTTTCTTAGATTTTCTTCAGCATCCTTTGTTCTGTTCCTAACTGGAAAAGAAAGGTTTTTGAAAAGAGAAGAAAGTTTTGAAGAAAAATGAAGATGGGTTTTGTGGCGATGAAGAAGTGGCTTTTGGGGTTTCAGATCTGATGGGGTAGGGGAAGATTTGTGGGTTTGTGGTTTTGAGAGAATTGAGGGAGAGAGAGAGCTGTCTAAGTTCCTGGGTTTGGGTATTGAGTTTGGGCTTTTTCTTTAAACCTTTCTAAAGGCTTAAAGTCGGATTTCTGAAGTTCATCCCTTTTTTCTTGAAAGTAAATTGATTTGGCAGATTATATCCTCCAATTTCTCAATTAATATGACTATAAACAAGGGAATTATGAACTTTTAAACCACCACAGAAATGCCATCATTGCATCTATCAGTTCAGGTTTTTATGCCAACCTAAGCTTGCTGGCGAAAATAATTCAATAGTAAAAGAATCATACAACTTTACCCTTTTCACACATGAAAATAATAGTTAATTACAATTATCAAAACTTTAAAGGAGTGTTTGTTTGTCACATTTAAACACAATTTAGATTGAGGATTAATTTTTTTTCTTTAAAAAATTACCTCTAAACAAAATTTTTTTTTTTTTAAATACTCTAAATCATTCTTCATTTTATATCGTTTGTTTATAACTACTTAAAATAACTATTTATTTCTAATTTCATTTTCAATTATTCATTTTTAACTATTCAAAATAATTCTTTAAACTAACTTGTCATCCAAACACCTCCTAAAAGAGGTGGTTGATTGAATTGAAAATTTAGTAACTTAATTTTCCCTAATAATAAATACTGGCATATTTTTTCATAGATTTTTTTTTTTTTAATAAAAAATAAACTTCAAAGAACAATACAATGATTTTGAACACTCTTAAATTTTCTCCTCTTAAATAGAAAAGAAAAAAAAAACGAAGAGAATATTATGGATGATAATCACTCATCCAGCTTTACCAACATTCTTCACTAAGCAACTCTCCATAATCCCTCTATTTTGTCTATTTATACACTTCATGAACACCATAAACATGGGCGTTATACCAATTTAATAAGAATTTTTTTCATCTTCCTCTCTACTTTACTCTCTTCTATTGTCATTTTGCTTTCATAATAGAGAAAATATTATTAAACACGAATTCCATTTGTATGAAAATTAATACAGGCGACAATATGAAAAAAAGGAGAATTTGTCAAACACCTAATCTAAGCAATTTGTCAGTTGGCTCATGCTACTGTTAAGGAGAATTCGAAGCAAAAAGAAAGTCAAGAGTTGAATAATAACCACGTGCTCAACATTTTATGAACCAAATGTAAATTGAATACAACTATTTGTAGAACAGTAGAACTTTTTTTACTATGATTCTTAAACAATATAATTGCAGCAGAAAGCTTGCAAGGATTGACATGCTGACTGCTCAAATACAATAAGAGCTAAAAAAAATGTAAAATCATTCATATGTAAAAAAAAAATCAATGGAAAAATAATAGTTAGACAGACCTGTAGGCACCAGATTAAGCTCTATTTAGAGATGGGGGGCTCTCCTAGCCACTTGGCCCGATAACCCGTTCCCTTACAGTCAGAGCAATGCGTAGAGCCCTGAAAAATAGTTGCATGATAAGCCCTCATAACTTATGCATATTTTAGTGCTTCACAAATTATAGAGGATTTAAGAACAATGGATTCCAACTCAAAAGGGAAAAACCAACTTAAGGGTTATCTAAAATAATAACCATCATCATCATTTCAGACAAACATGCTTTTGGTTTTGGCAATGTTTACAAGGATGCAAAAATTGAATGTACTTTGACCCTGTTGATAACCATTTAGACCATGTTTGAGGGGTTGTTTTAGATTTTATTATAACTCAACTCATTTTTGGTTCACTTGTTATAATAATCGATGGGTTGGTCTAAAACTCAAGTCGTATTAACCATTTCCTCTTCCTAGTTATAATAACATCCACCACAAACAAAGCTCATATTATAATAACTTGAACTATAAATGCCGTTTATCCTAACTTATATTGTAATAACTTATAATATCTCAACTTTTATAATAACGTAGCCAGTGTTTAAACACGGCCTTAGTTTTTTTTTTACAATTTCTTCGTCATGTTTTTCACATTTCTTAACCAAGCACGTGGCGAATCTTCAATCAAATTTCGAAACAAAAACTTATTTAAAAAAAATCTATTTTTAGTTCTAAATGGTAAGATTTTTATTTTAAAAAATGCAGAGTAAAAAGCAGTGATAACAAAAAAAGTTTTAGATTAAAAAAACTGGATTTCTTAACTTCATTTCATCCTCTTAAGAAACCTTAATTTCAAAACACCAAAAATCAAATATTTAATAATAAATTACCAGCAACCTATATTCAATAAATATTTCTAAAATTCACTGGTTGCCATATGTTAAAAGAAGAAAAAAACATACTGTTATTTGAGAGAGACCCTAGAAAGAAAGTAGGTGTGAAATAGAGAATTGGTGGAAGAAAAGATGGAAGCGTATGGAATACAATCCAGAGAATTTTTTTTTAATGAAATTATTTTTCTATGACCATCTTTGTATAAATTAATAGTTCAAGCATTTTTTTTTCATATAGCTTATTGAATTGTTTTAGATGATGAAATGGTTACTTTAAAAAATCTTGATAATTTTTTTTTAAAAGTTAATTTAAAACTACTTTCATATGATTTCAGAAAAAAAAACTACTTTTATGTAAGATATATTATCTAAAGTCATAACCAAAAATATTTAAATCGCATAAAAAATAATACAAATTTGTGATCAATAGAATCACATATAAACTAATTATAACCAAAATTGAGTTCAATTGACAAGATGCATGACCTCAAACTATGAGGACGGTTCATGTTTTAACATATTTATCTCACTAATTTCTTTCTTCACCCAAACTCAGTAACTTTGTTTTAACTATTTTATTTAATTGTTCGGTCAGTTCTAAAAAATTGGCCAAGTAAATATAATTTCTTAAGAACATACGTTAAACAAGATAAAAGTACAGCAAATTGTTTTATTATTGAACACTTTTTTTTTATACACGTGAATGTGAGTGCTTACGTCCACCTCAACTATTCTCACGTGACAAATGGGTGGGGCATTTTATTGACTATTTATCTGATATGCTCAGAGATAAAAAAAAAAACACTTCATAGCACCAAGTTACCAACAAACACACCGTGAAAGTAATTGAAAACATGTCCAACAAATACGAGTACTGCAATGCATTGTTGCGGAAGAGGAAACAAATTTGAGAAAAATAAAGTTTAGAAACACTACCTTGCCGGCGCAGATGACACAGCTAGTGTTTCTGGAAGGAACTTGACATAGCATATTATCTCCAAGAATAAAGAAGCCTGTTCCCGCACACCATTTGCACTCAACATGTCCATTCGAGTTGCAAGACGAGCAGCCGATAGGCGTTGGTTGCTGTCAACATTTACAGAACAAACACCAAATTGTAATTAAAGCCTCGATCAAATAAGGACGGCAAGGCTCTTCAAGTTGTTCTATATTAGAACTTGCACAGAATCATTAAGCATTACAAGTCATTTTGCAATAATCTGATGAACATGAAAGCAGAGTTCCAAGGAATTTGAAATTTTCAACAACTATGTTTCTGAACACGGATGTCAATTCTAAACTGAAGCGTGACAGAAGAATCAAATGATTAAGAAATTTGCCGGATCGTGTTTCAGCAGAAAAAGAACGCAACCAACACGCGCATTAAGTGATGAGGACTGGTTTTTCCGATTAGGTTAACAAAGAATTGCCATAAATCTTTGAAAACTAAGCTAAATTCAGCAAGTGAAGATAAGGAATTTGCAGTTGCTCTTCATCATCCTTGCCGCGATAAGGCAAAAAAGGAATGTAAGCAAACAGGCTCGTTGAATTATCAGGACTAATTCCATCGATTCAGTTCATAAATTCCGCCATAAATGCTTGCAGAGTGTTAGAAGAAATGAATATTTCAATCTTCGTTGGAAGGAAACACTTAGCCTAGCTAGGTTCAGGAAGAAATCATCTCCTCGTTATTCTACCAACGCTCAAAGGATATACAGAGAAATATCAAAATGAAACGAAATTACCTGAGAGATCTCCCATGCTTGCTCCGTCCTCTTGACGAAATCGGAGCTTCCATGAGAATCCACCGTAGAAGCTCGCACGCCACAAAACCTAGAGCTCAAAAGCCTTGAATCAGTGGAAGAAACACGAAGAACAGCAAATCCCGAACCGATTGGCAACATTCTCGTAGAAGCAAATCCTCTGCCGTCAATTGATTTCGCCATAATCGCAGACCTACAACACACAGAACTCGCCATTGCTCGCCGATTATCCTCTTCTCAATCTCGCTCCGCCAAGAAAAATCAACAGGAATATTCTTAATGCGATTTCGTAAGAATCACGAACCGCCAAAGAAATTCTCTGGTATTCAAAGAGAGAGATGGATCCGAGAAATGTGAAGATATCTTGGCCTGCTTCATGGTTGGTGTTCGGAACGAAAAGTAAATTCGTCTTTCAATCTCTCCGTTTGAACTCTTCTTCTTATCGTTGCAAAGCTTGACCTTCCAAATCAAATCGATCTCTTCCTTTTGGGCCTACTTCGGCCCATTATAAACCCATCTTTTTATTTGGCCCATTAAGATGTAAACGTTGAACATTTTTTAGGGAAAAGTATTCTTTTACTTCTTCCTTTTTGGATTAAATTTTTATTTAATCTCTATGTTTCAAGATAATAAAATTGTTAGTTATACCATACAATATTAATTAAGATGATGACTATACTAATTTTTTATATAATTATATTGATGAAGTTAAAAAAAAAAAAAAAAAACCAAAAGCAAAAGACATACTGTAACAAAAATTAATCATTAATTAAAAGTAAAAAAGTTTGATTTTGAAATAAAAAAACCAAATGCTAACTACAGGGTATTTATTTGTCATATTTAAGAAAGATTTATTAACTCCTTTTTAAAAACCTATATCCAAACGAATTTTTACTAACTTTTCCTCATTTTTACTTTTAAAAATAACTCATCATTTTTAATCATTCATTTATAACTATTCAATCATTTCTAACTACTCATTTCTAATCCTTCAAAATAACTCATTTTTAACCATTTTTTAATCATTTTTTTTAACTACTCAAAATAATTATTTATTTTTAATTTACATCTAAATAAGGTTTTGACTCAAACGAGTTTTTTTGTTACAATTCTCAATTTTTAACTACTCAATATAATTGCTCAAAATAATTTCTCAATCTAATAATCTCATCCAAACATTTTAAGAACCTAATAACTACAAATGTACTTTTCCCAACATTTTAAGCTTTAAAAAAATAAATAAATAATAGTAACTGAATGCAGTGAATTTGAACTCATTTTTTACCATGAGCATACGTGATGAATTGTCTTCTTATAATCATTCCAAACTCTTACCATCAACTTATACAGTTCTTTATTTGTAGTAAATTTGAATGCACCTTCAACGTTTATAAATATATGGGTAAGCTATCATTTTTGTCTCTATGTTTTTTCTTTGATATCTATGACTTATTTCGACTAGTTTTGGTGCATCTCAATTATCGTTAACAATATATCGTCCAATTACATTACTTCTTCATTTTTTAATGTCGTTAAATTATTGCTTTTATATTAACTCTTGTATTTTTATATTTATTCAATATTTTTCAGGATCGAACCTATAATTATCGGGTTAAATTGGATTACCATCAAACAATGAAACTAACTAAATAACTATTTTCTTGACCGACATTATTTAAAACTTCGGATAAGCGTGTTATTGTTCGACGGTTACGTATTCCATCGTAAAAAGCTTCAAATTGACGATGATGGTCGAAAAACGTTGGCTGAAGTTCTTCGACCGGGTTTAGCCGACAGTTTGGGCAATGGTTCTTGGAACGTCACCTAAACCCTGCCCGACATTTTAGACCGTCACAAAACACCCTTTCTCGTATAGTGTTGATTCATCAATAGCTCACTATTTTTATTATTATTATTATTATTGAAATCATAACTGTCATCCAATACTTTTGAGTTTTATATATTTTGGTTCGTATATTTTAATACATTTTTTAATTTTTGAAATACATATTTTGGTATTTACTTTATTATACATAAATTCATGATATAGTTAAAAGGATGAAAGTAATAAAAGTTATTTTACTTAATATAATTAATTAAATATATGTTATTTAGTTAATTAATAATTAAGTTACTATTTACTTAATGTAATATTAAGTTTTTTGTTAATTATTTATTTGTCTATTTATTAGAAAATAAATAAATTGTAGCTTAAGTTAAATTTAACTCAGTTCTCATGCCTATAAATAGACTTGTATTTTTTTAGAAGTAACACAACACAATTGAGAACATTTCTCATACACTCTAAGTGAGTTCTCCATTTGGCATTTGAAAAAGAAAAAGGAGTTAGGCCGTGAACAAGAGAATTTAGTCCTTGTGATTATTCTCTATTGACTGTTTTACTTTCTTTGGGTTTTTTGTGTGAATTCCGTTGCACACGCTACGAGTGGTAATTTTTTTATCTATATTATTTCTTGGTAAAAAACCAAACATTGTTATCAGAGCGTATAATAAAGTTTCTAACATACTTTTTTATCGATTTTAAAAAGTTACAATATGAATACTTAGAATCCTTCAAACTTTTCGTATATTATCAGATTGATATAAAATTTTGCATATCTATTAAGGAATGTGTTTAAGAATGTTCCTACAAAGTGTTATAATCTTTTTTATGAGTATTTCAAAAGTCACAATTTGTTAAGTATATTTGAACCAGATTTGTTTGACTTCAAATATCTCTTTGAATACTTGAATTGCAAATGTGATTCTTGATGGAACATGTAGTACACATAAAGAGCTTTCTATTGATATATTATACGTCTAATTTGGATTAGAATTGAGAAGGTCATGACATTTGAAATTTAAATTTTTTTTTCAGGGTTGTTCAAAAAAAAAAAATTGAAAGGCTGGGTTTTGAATCGGTAACCGGTTATTTATTATTTATTAAGTTGTAAAGGATGCCAATGGAGCTTAGTGTATTATCTTGTCAAATTGTTTCTCGATATTAAACTATTCACCGCCTTTTTCTGTCATTCTTTGTCTAATTATTTTGTCCTTTTATCATAATTATTCTTTGATTTTTTTTTTTTTTTTTTTTGTATTTGTTATATATATATATATATATAAGAGAATAATAAAGTCACAAAAAATGAAGTTCAAAGATTTTGATAGAAAAGATACATGACATTTTTTTTTTAATGGATCATGAATTCATTTTGGAGCATATAATCAAGAATGTTATATAAGTGAATGAAATATTTCATGTTATTTGAATGTGTTCAAGACATTTTCATATATTCTATAAATATTTATTTATTGATTACGAAAATTAGGGATGTCCATTTTCCCTGCGGAGCTGGGTCCCTGCGGAGAACAGGGCCGGGGATGGGGGAGAAAAAATCCTCGTTGGCTAAACAGGGCTGGGGACGAGGATTGTATGCTCCATCCCCGACTCCCCGATCCCCGCCTCGTTTATCATTTTTTTTAAAAAATATTTTTTCTTAATTCTACTCCTTTAATTTTGAAATAAATATATCTTTGTTGATAATATTTTCTATACATATGAATATTTTCTTCGATAATTAACATTATAGTTGAAATTTATAGATATTTATTAAAAAAAATAATAATAATAAATAATAAGTAATAAAAAAAAACTAATTTTTTGAATTTTTTATCCAAAAAATATATATAAAATAAAATAAATTTTAAAAAACCCCCACGGGGAACCCAATCCCCGCCGATGCCCCGCGGGGAATCCTCGCCCCGATCCCTGAAAAAAAATGGAGATTTGTCTGGGAACGAAGATTGAATTTTATGGCGGGGGCGACGACGGGGAAGCCATTCCCCGGCCCCGT
>JBBMKA010000022.1:1340222-1360833 GCA_037833695.1 Sechiopsis laciniata | reverse complement strand
GCTCATTAATACAGTATTATGTAAATACTCATTAATACAGTATTATGTATCATTAATATAGTATTATCATCAATACAAAGTATTATGTATCATTAATACATTATTATGTACCATTAATACAATATTATGTATCATTAATACAGTATTATCATCAATATCGTATTATGTATCATTAAGAGCAATACTTAGATGGAAATACTTACACACCTTAGAGCCAAATATTTTTACTTTTTTTTTAAAAAAATTAGCTTTAATTGATGGAGAAAGAAATGTTAAAGTGGAGAGAAAAATGCAAAAAAGTAAAAATGTGTGGTTGTAAGGGTGGGTAAGTATTTCCAAAATACTTACCCACTCTTACCTAAGTATTGCTCGTATCATTAATACAGTATTATGTATCATTAATACAATATTATCATAAATACACTGTTATGTATCATTAATACAGTATTATCATCAATATAGTATTATGTATCATTAATATAGTATTAATGTATCATCAATAACAATGACAGTGGTTGCTATTTTTTTTTTTAAAGTGACTATTTATAATTATTTTTCTAAATTTGACTAATATCGTGAGTTTCTCAATTTATAAATTGTTGTTATTAATACTAAATGCATTGTACGTATTCAATTATTAATACGTATTAATATTTTATGTCTAGTGATTAATACGGTATTAATATTTGTTCAATATTTAAGTCTTATTATTAATAAGGAGTTGTTGGGTGAGATTAATTTGCCGACTAATTTGAAGTGTGTCTAGTGTTGCAAGTTTTTTTGCTCCAACCTCAAACATGGGACATCTCCGCAGTCGAACATAAGTGTCTCCATATTTAAATGTTTATTTCGACAACTGCATTTACGATAACAAAACTTCACGTCTATGGCTTTTCTACCCTCGTGTTTAAGGACTTCTACTTTATTTTCTTCAACAAGTATGCAACAACTTTGTAATGTGGGGCTGAAGACGATGTGTATGTTTAATAAGAGGCAAAGTGAGCAACCGACATTATGATTGAAGAAGAATATTGAGGAAATATTTGTACTTAAATAAATATTAATTAATTAAAATAAATAAAGATGATTGAAAAATAGAAAAGATAAAATACCAAAAAAATGCGATCATCGAAATAAAAGTAAGCTCAGGTAAGTGTATAATTGTGAAAAATGTAAAAGATAATTATACTTCTTATTTTCAAGATGAAATTACTAATTTTCTATTTTTTTCATCAATAAAAAAAAAACTGAAAAAAGATGTGTCAAAGAATTACAAACACAAAAAATATGAGGCATTAGTTGCAATTAAACTAATAGGCTTCAGAGTAAGTAAAAAAAAACGCCGTCCACCACCAAACTAGTAGGGGTAAAATGGGGTTAGGAAGAATTATATTTTAATTAATAATAAATAAAAAAATGAGATTGCAATTTTTATAAAATTTGTCTATATTTGCAAATATTTTCTTAAAGTAGACTATCTACTGTAATTTCCCTACATAGTCTAAGTTGAATTAAAGGGCTAAGAACATTTGAAGAAAACTCCGGCCCAGACAAAGATGAGCCTAACACCAACGGGCTGAGGGAGAGGGGGCCATAGCCCCTCAATTTTTGTGTGTGTGTTTTTTGGCTATATTTTGTATATGAAACTGGACCCCATTCATAATTTAGTATCATTTATAGCACCCCAAATTTTGCAATTTGTTTATTTTTTCAGAAAAAATTGCATTGGATTGATTCTATTTGATTCATATGTTTCAAAATTAAATATTTTTACTCAAATTACTTGCTTTTAGTTCTTTTTATTTTTTTAAATTTTACTTTTATATTTATTTTCTTTATGAAATATATTAAAATTTTTAAAATTAATATATTCAACATTACATTATATAACTAACAGTTTTGTTATTTCGAGAACTAAATTCGAGTCGGATTGAAATGTTGGAGTAAAAGTATTTAATTTTAAAATATAAGAAACAAATAGAAATTAAACTCCAAATTTAAGGACTAAAAACGTTTTTTCCCCTTTTTATATATAAAAGTAGATCACACCTATGATGACCCTCCCAAATCTTGAATTTTATATATAAAAAAAATTGTATATATAAATGGACTTCCCAAAATAATTTAAATTTGGTCTCCAACCTAAATTTTCTTGATTAGCCTATGCTATAATCGAGAAATAACCGATCCTTCAAGAGATCGATACCTAAAACATATCGATGATGGGTGACGTCACTGATCTAATTCAATCTATTATGAAAACGGCAATCAACAATCGATGCAAAGATAAAGAAAAATGTAAAAGAAAAGAAGAAACAATACAGAAATTTACGTGGTTCGCTAACGTTTTGTTAGTTAATCCACAGGCAGAGGAACGATGTTTTATTAAGGAGAGACGAAAAACAGATTACAGAATAAACATACAGAATGTCATATTACGGCTTGGGTTTAATTCGAGTTTATATATATACTCTTATTAAATTTTATTATAGAATGCAAATGCACTAGCACACGCGAAACACATAACAGAATGCGCGATGCAATTGCTTGTAATGCGAAAAGCATTTGTACAACGGGGGCGTTGCCTCCGCACCCCCCATTTGCTGACCGGGCAGCGAGATCCCCGAATACTAATTGCATGTCATTAATGCGTTCAAGGCATAACTCAACCCAATCAAATTTGAAAATATATATATGAATTAGATTGGATTGTTCTAACAGACAACTGAATATATTAACCCGGCCATCTCATTAATCCAACCTGACACAATTCATCTACACCCTTGTGAAAAAGCAAACCCCATCAACTTTCCCAAAACTAGCCATCACGAGAAACCACAACACCACCACCCAGCCACCGCTGTTTTCACAAAGCCCAAACCCCACTTTTCCAAAAAGCAGCAACCAACAGCCAATGTTGCATAAACATGAGAACTCCATTAATGCACAATGGCACAATTATAAAAGCCCATAAATAGAGTAGTATTTTGGGAATAGAGAGTTCTTGTGAGTTGTAAATTTGAAACCAACATGAAGAGATTTGAGCCATTGTGTTTGGTTTTGGTTTGTTTGTGTTTTTGGAGTGTTGCTATGGGCGCTTGTTCACAGGCGGATCAGGGCGGTGGAGTTACTGGTTTTTTCATTTTTGGTGATTCTTTGGTGGATAATGGGAATAATAATAGGCTGCTTTCGCTTGCCAGAGCTAATTATAGACCTTATGGAGTTGATTTTCCTCTTGGCACTACTGGTCGCTTTACTAATGGTCGAACATTTGTTGATGTTTTAGGTAAATGTTTTCATATCTTTATAATCTTTAAATTACCCTTTCAAAAGTGTGTTCCATTTCTTAAGAATATTACCAATCTTGATATTCTTTTTTATTAGAAAAATATGTTCTTATATTTCAAAATCAAACACTTTTATCACATTTATGTTTCATTTTAATTTTTGAGTTGACAAAACTAATAATTACATAATACATTGTTGATTAACTGTGAGAATTGAAACTTCACTCTCATACAATTGGAAGCACTTAGGCCTATTCTAATGCTCAAACTTTATAGACAATAAAAAATTTTACAATTAGGCTCAACTTGTGGAACTTGAACCAGAGATCTCCACCCAAATTAAGCGAGATGTGATTTTGAAACACAAGAACAAAATAAAAACTACACCCAAATTTTAGGGACTAAAAAGTCTTCCTTTTTGTAGCACTGAAAATAATTATTTTAATGGATATGGTTGTCCTTAGTTACATATAATGATCTTTCGCTTATCTAATCAAATATAAGATTTATGTCACAGTTCCAACACAAGATGTTTTATGTCTTAATTTAGTCGTATTTGAATGGTATGCGCAGGTCAACTACTCGGATTTAGGACATTCATTCCTCCATATAGTAGAACTCGAGGAAGAGCCCTTCTAAGAGGAGTAAACTATGCATCTGGTGCATCCGGAATCCGGGATGAGACTGGAAACAATTTGGTATATTGAGGATCACACATTAAAAAAAAAAAATCAAAATATTTATGAATTAGCATGGACTATAGTACTCATATGTTATTAATTTATTTTGTGATAAAATTTGACATGCACTCTCTAATATATATCATATTAATTTTTTGTACAAAAAGGTTTTTGGAAGAGAGACTAATAAATTATTAAATTATAATGAATTGAAAGGGTGGCCATTTATCTATGAACAACCAAGTGGAGAACTTTGGAAGAACAGTGGAAGAAATGGGGAGATTTTTCAGAGACAGTGAGGGACTGAGTTGCCACCTCAGCAAAAGCATAATCTTCTCAGGAATGGGAAGCAATGACTATTTGAACAACTACTTCATGACTGATTTTTACAACACCAAATCCCAATACACTCCCCAAGCTTATGCCTCTGCTCTTCTTCAAGACTACTCTACCCAGCTTAAAGTAAGTTTTTTTTTTTTTTTTTTTTTTTTTTTTTTTTTTTGGAGATTTATTTTAAATTATATAAACTTGTGATTAGAATTACTTTTAAAAGGTAAAACATTGGTAGGTATATCATGCTCTTTCAAGATGATGTCTTCTTTGGTTTAATCCCTTCGCAATTAAGATTCAATTTTTTTTTTTATCGAATATACGTTTGAACTTCATGGGGTCGATACATTAAAAAGATAAAGAGTGTCTTTATAATTCATAAGATGCATATAAGTTACTCTTTTCGTTTTTAATCAGGTTTGAGATGGAATCCAACTCATATTTATGAAACTTAAATATGTATTCGATTCGAAAATTAAAGTTGGGACCTGATTTAAAAATTGTGAATTCGAAGATGCAACCTCTCGAAAGAGTATAATGATGAAAATCTTAACATTGGAAATATATTGAGATCAGACCTCACAAATTGATAAAATACATGACTTACTCTCTTTATGGTTGATTGATTTTAAGATATTATCGAACATGTGATCAAAGTCTATAGAGTTGAGATCTCCCCAATTTGTTTTGAGACAAAACTTTCCTATCCTTGTTTGATTTGGAATGTTAAAAGAAGTTGCACTTTTTTTTTGTAGAAATTATACCAATACGGAGCTCGAAAAGTGGTCGTAACCGGGGTAGGACAAATCGGTTGCATTCCTTATGAGCTCGCTAGATATCAAGGCAATGGTAGTCGTTGCAACGAAGAAATCAACAACGCCATCATTCTTTTCAACTCCGGTCTCCGCAAGCTCGTCGATCGTTTCAACAACGATCCTACTCTTTCCGGTGCGAAGTTCGTGTACCTCGATGCCTACCAAAGCAACATCGACTTGATTGGCAATGCCTCCAATTATGGTAATGAATCTAAAAATCCCATTTGAAAGACAAACTTATAATATAATTGAAAGTACTATAATTAACTATATTTGACAAAATGTACAGGGTTCAAAGTGGTAGACAAAGGATGTTGTGGAGTGGGGAGAAATAATGGGCAAATAACATGTTTGCCTCTACAACAAGCATGTGACGATCGACGAGGCTACTTGTTTTGGGATGCATTTCATCCCACCGAGGATGCAAATATAGTGTTGGCTAAGATGGCTTTTGACTCCCCTTCAACAACATATGCATATCCCATTAACATTCGACAATTAGCAATGTTGTAAACGAGCAAAACTATTTGCAAAATTCGAAGTCGTAACCTTTCAATTATTATGGTTATACATCATACCATTGGAATTGTCGTATAATTATTTGTTGTTGGTTTGTAATATGTCAAGTTTCTTGTGTCTTGTCTTCTTTGTGTTACCCATGAATGGGATCCTTTCTATTTGGAAGTGTAATAAAGATTGAATCTTTTGTATGTTAACATCTTAATCTTTTTATTTCGTTAGTGATAAAATTTGGAAGAAGAATATGCTAATTATGATATGTATGGATAAATGTTTGTAATAGTAGAAAATATTATGAGTTAATTAGCTCATGGGTTGGATTAATTTTTATAACTCGCGTGGAAAGAAATTAATTAAGTTTTAGGGACAACACACATCCACATTTCTTTATGTTGATATGATATTTTTTTTATAGAGGATATTCTCTCATCTTTATATACCTAAGATCTTTCTGTCTATTTTAGTAATTTGAGACTTTGGTCGTATTACCAATTATCTTCTCCTCGAACAAAGTATATTCGAACTCGTTCGAGGTCTGTCTTCTTTTTTATACAATAGGGGGACTTTGGTTGCATATATCCAACAAGTATCCTCGAGCTCCCTTCGAAAAAGGTGCACCCGATTCATTTGAGACTTGCATTCTTTATTCTACACACATGGAGACTCTACCTTATTGCTAAGTTAAGAGCATTACTTTGATACACACTTGATAGGAACATCACATCCACTAAAAAAGATTGTCCACTTTTGGATATAAGTGCTCATGATGTTATTTTTTATCATCACTCAAAATGTTTCACTTCAATGAAGATATTATTCTCTCTTTATTAATCAAAGATTTCCCCCTTAATTTAATAATGTGAGATTTTAATTGTATTACTTAACAATTCTCTCATCAAACAACAAATACTCAAACCATTCAAGATTTCGCTTTCTTTTTTCTACACCGAGGGATCTTCAGTCGCATATCCCACTAAGGAGCTTATGTCCTTTGGTATATACAAGTTTGCTTATACCTAAATTATGAGTTTGTTACTCCATATTAACTTTTACTAAACATGAACTACGAAAACGAATAGAAATTGTACAAATTCAAAATTATTTTATAAATAATTTTGGTTAAAATAACATTTTGGTCTCTGAACTATGAACTTTATTCTATTTTGGTGAATGAACTTTTAATTGTTCAATTGTAATTCCTAGACTATTAGATTTGTCCAATTTTAGTCCTCAAGTTTAATGTTTAATTTTAAGTCATCCAACTTAAAAAAAAGTTCAAAAATTGTCTCTATAATCCTTCTTGATGATTTCTCTCCCTCTCTCATTATTTTCTCTCCTCAAGTTTTCTCTCTCCTAAAGTTAAGAGAAGTGTGTCTAATTATTGGACAATCCTCTATTCACCCAAATCAAGAGTCTTACACGGCGGTGGCGAGGGCCATTGGCCGTGAACACCTTGGGCGGAGGAGGAGGGGAGGAGAAATAGGGACTTGTGATTTTTTTTAAAAAAAAATAAAAAATAAAAATCCTACCTAACAGCTATCAACGGCATTAAATATTAAAAGATTAAATTAATTTTTAACAATTAGGCAGTGCCATCTGGCTGGGCTGCACAAAATGGGAGCAGCCCAGTTGGCACCTAAATTCCCTCATTTGATAATAATTAAAAAATTAAGACTTGTTTGATAATACTTTCATTTTTTGCTTTTTCTGTTTTTTGAAATTATGTTTCATTACATTTGATTTAGTATGATTTTCACTTCGAACATTTGAATTTTTAGCTTAATTTTAAAAGGAAAAAACAATTCTTAAAAACTACTCTTTTATTTTAGTTTTCCAATCTTGTCTTGGATTACAAAAATATATTAAAAAAAGTAGAAAACAAAATAAAAAAACAACCGTTACGAAAATTTAAAAACCAAATAATTATAGAACGAGTATTGACAGCTTGTTCAGGCAATCTGGTCTTTTGAGTCTGCAAATTTTGATTCCATTGTGACATTTCATGAAATGGTCATCTAAATGACAGGATTAGCCATGGCAGTGTGGCCTCTAGCTGCTGTGGGCATTGAACCCCTCTCAAGTTTCCTCCATCAAAATCCATCATCGAAATCGCGCTATGAAATGGCTTCGTCAGCAGCGTTCTATCAAATTACTTTTGATACGTGGAGAGTACTGCTCGTTTGATAATAATTTTATTTTTAGTTGTTGCATGTTTGACAATCCCATAAATTCCTTTTACATCTTTTGTTGTTGATGCAATGTGATTGTGTTGAATTAAGTTCATGGAGAAATTGGTTCATACTTGTAGGGTCCTCTCTGTGGTTTGGACTTCTCCATTAGTTGCTACCTTAGGCATGTCATTGGCAATTCCCCTTGCTATGCTGGCTGATGTAATGTTGCACGGTCGTCGATACTCCGCCCTCTACATCATCGGTTGCATTCAGGTGAACACTTATCGACTCGATTAAATTTTGAACATGATGTGATAATAAAATATTGAGCATGATGAATATTTAGTTTCTCTTAACCTTAGGTTTATTTTTAATCTATATTTTTACTAGTAATTATATAATCTGTTCTAAAAAGATATTAACAAAATGATCTAATTGATAGATAGCACCTTATCTAAATTCTAAGAAGAAAGGAGACTGTGTATTTTATGTAACATTTTCTTTCTTATTTCTTGTTTTTCACTAAATAAAGAAATATAATAATTATATTTAGAAACTAGTTTTGTTTACGTGTTTATACATGTATACTTTTTTTTTTTTTTATTCGTGAGTATTTGTGTCAGAAAACAAAAAATAATCATGGGAATGTACAAAATTTTATGTTAGGGTTTATATATATATATATATGTTTATCGTGCATTTTATAAGTCAAATTTGATAAAATAAAAATTGATCAAATCATATGCTTGTATTTGTAGTTTGGAAGGCTAGAAATTTGATAACATATACATCAGAAACATTTTGTGGTTTGTAAAACAAGGACTTTAAAACCAAAAACATGAATGTTACGAAACCTGGTTGAAAGTTCTTAGCTTCTTTTTTTTTTTCTTTTTTTCTTTTTAAAATTCCATTCAGGTATTTTCTGGATTTTTTATAGTGAATTTTTAAGACAAGACAAGATCTCCACCTAGGGCAACCAGCTACATTGACGTATAAGAGGTGTACTACTATGGGATGTTAGCCATTGGTTTGGTTACTTTGATGATTTATTTTTGTGTTTTACTTTCATTTTTTATCCCAAGGGGCTGTTTGTTTGACATATTTAGATAGGATTTAGTTTTATGATTTATTAATTTTTCTTCAAAAATTTATATCAAACGAGTTTTAATTAACTTCTCCTCATTTTTTCTTTTAAAAATAACTCTCATTCTTAACCATTCATTTTTAATCATTCATTTATAATTACTCAATCATTTGTAACTACTTATTTTTAATTATTCCTTTTAAATCAATCAAAATAACTCATTTTTAACCATTTATTTTTAATCATTTCTTTTTTAACTACTCATTTCAAATCTACATCCAAATAAGGTTTTGACTCTAACTCCTCTACACAAAAACTACATCCAAACGAGTTTTTTACACAATTCTCAAAATTTAACTACCTAATATAACTTCTTCACCTAAATCCTACCTAAATATATCAAACAAACACCTCCCAAAAGTTTTCAACTTTTCAAATTCAATTATAAAAAACGAAACAAAAAAAATAGCCATTAAAATAAAAATCAATAATAAGCAATGAAAAAGTAAAATCAACGTATAAAAAGAAAAAAATCTAAGTAAAGAAGTCAACATCAATTTGGTTTTATTGATTTCTTTAAGGAACCCAAGCGTTCATTGATTTTTGCATAATTTTCGTAAACAAAATTTTGATATTTTAGAGGGAAATGGCAAGTCAGTTTTTAAGATTTTATATCGATAATATATGAAATTTAATTGTTAAATAGTGATTTATATGTGATACAAAATTAAACTTCGAGACTACTTTTATATTTTAGTTGAAAAAAAATATTTATTTGATGTTTATTTATTAGTTGAGACTTAAAAGTTAAGCATTATAAACTGTGATAGTATTTTAATTTTATAATTAGAGGTCAGAAGATGCACAATTAGTCCAAATATTTAAGAATAGGTTTTTTGAGGTTATATTTATGGGAAGGGAGGGTATTCAAATTCTTTCATAGTCATTAAGTATACATTAATGACGTTGAATTATTATTTTGATTGGTTTCAAAATAATATATAACAACCGCTTAAACTTCAAACTTTTTAAAAATAAATTTAGCTACACTTAACAATATTCAAAAAAAATTTCTCTTGATCATTATCACACTTATATAGTTGAATTATTATTGTTATTACTAAAACAAGTTCAATTTTTATTTTATTTTAAAGTATGACTAAAATTAAAGTAACATATAATGAAAAAAAAAAAAAAAAAAAAAAAAAAAGTGGAAGGATAAAAATGGTATTTTAACGGGGAAAAAAACGGTACTGTTGTTTATTATTGGCGCGCACACGCACGCCATATTTATCGAACGCTGGCAACCGCTCTGTCACAAAACCCACTGAACACTCAACAAACTTCTGCACTGTCGCCACAATCATCTTTTCGTTTCTGAGCAAATCTCTCAAATGAAGAGTCAACAATTTCTCTGTCGGCCCATTTAATTCTTGTTGCTCCGATGATGAGGTTTCCGGTCAGAATTTGAGTGGGGTTTTGTCGTCGGTCGGAAATGGGCTGGCGGTACAAGGCTGGTTTGGGATTGATTTGCACGGCGGTTCTTATATGGGTTACTTCCGCGGAGATCACTCAGGTTTGTTCTTGTATATTAATCGCTTATTTTGTTTGTAATTTGGGGAAAGAAAATGGAGATTATAGATTTTGATTTGTTTTGTTTAAGAGCGTTAATTACCTTGAATTTTGAAACATGCATTGACAGAACAGTGCATGGAATCTCTGTTTCTGTTTATTTGATTCTTCTTTTTTGCTTGGCTTTTATATTGTTATGAATGATCAGAACTGTGTTAGCTACCTCTATGAGGGGAGGAGAGAAACCTGTTTTATTAAGGAGATAAGAATACAAATGCTTAATCAAATGAGACTAAGAGAGTTTATATACAAATCTTAATATAACATATGGTTCAAAATACAAAAGAAGAAAACCCAATACAAAAATACTTGCAGGACAACATAGTTTAAGACATCTCAACTTATGTTTGTAATTTAGACATTCCCTCTGTGTTCTATTACTTTTAATTTTAACCTCGATTTCATGCTAATGTTTTGGTTACATTGTCCATAGTTGAGATTTATTTTGTCTTGTTGAATCACGAATGTACTTTTGGAAATCACTTCCAATCTGTTGATGGTGGAAGTCAAGGTAGCTGAATCCAAATTGGAGTTCGAGAGGATGTATATGGATTCTTTTGGTGTGTTTGGGTGGTGTGCAAGGCGGGGCAGGGCTCGGGCTTGCCCGAAGGGATTGCTGTGTAACATGTTCATATGCAACAGTGGGATTAGAGCTTACCGAGGGAGGGAAGACATGAAGACATGGATTCTTTTTCTATGTACATGAGAAATGAAGATTGTACTTTTGTGTTTGTTATTGTTTGTGTGTTACTTTTTACTTGTTTCTTTTCTGAACGACAACACTTTTTTGTTTTGGTTGAAATGGCATGGTTTAATCTTGGGAAAGTTTCATTCTGAACTGAAATGAAACTGAGAAAAGAAAAGGGTTTCACCATGATTGAAGAATGTTTCAAGTTTACTTAATCTCAATAAGGTGATTTTCATTACATGCGGACGGGAATCATAATTGTAATCGTAATTTGATTCACGGAGTCACACACGAACTATTAATATCAATGAAACAGGTTTGGATTACTATGTTAAATTACTAATGAACTTAACATGCCACATGTGAACTGACATGTTCAAATTGCTCTTATGTAATGTTAAATTTCAATATCACTAAATGAAGCTGCTCGTATTCCATGTTAAATTTCTATTTTACTAAACTTGCAACCTTAAGTTGATAGTTATGGTGGATTTAAATCTTTAACGGATATTCTTAATGTTTCTATTTACTTGTTACTTGTGGCTTTGGTATTAATTTGGTTCGCTGACTTGAAACTTCTAGTATCAATTATAGTTGTTTAAATAACTCTAATACCATGTTAAACTACTATTATGTAAACAGTAGACATTGTAATTAGTTGAACATTAGTTAGTTATGTGGAGATAATAAAGATTACTCTTTCTCCCACTCTTTTGTTTACTATGGTATCAGGGAAAACAACCACTTACCCAATACTTATTTTATGCAGAGGATCTTTACTGAATTTAAACACCCTTTTGCACTCTCTTACTTAGGAGTGTCTCTCATGGTGGTGTATTTACCAGTGGCAATTATCAAGGATTTTGTTTGCAGCTTATTAAACCCAGATAGCTCTGTTTTGAGCTCTTCAATTGGACTTGGTGTTCCTTTGAGATTTAATGAAATGCATTACAATTTGGATGAAGGCATGGGAAGCAGCCTGATTAGTGATGAAGATTTGAGTGAAAGGGAAGAGGGTCAGCCTTTGGTTCATAATTTTGAATCTTATCATATAATTGGTACATGGAAAATTGTTAAATGCAGCCTTTACCTTACCCCCTTATGGTTCTCTACTGAGGTACATAAAGTTTTAATCTGTTTTTGTTTGTTGACTTTGCATATTTTGTAGTAGGACATTGTCTACGACGTGTTTTTTAGCTGTTGTTGATGGTTCTTTGATTCCAGAACAAATATTTTTAGCCAAATGTTCATTTCTTATCATTGATGGAAGATTTTAGGATCTCATTTGTTGATAAGTTTGTTCGATAATTTTGCAGTACTTCTCAAGCTTGGCACTGGCAAATACGAGCGTTGCAACTGCAACTATCTTAAATTCCACATCAGGCCTGTTTGCCCTTCTGTTTGGAGCTCTTGTCGGACAAGAATCCATAACCATTTCCAAGGTGGTAGCTGTTTTCATTAGTATGGCTGGGGTTGTCATGACAACCTTGGGAAAAACTTGGGCAACTAATGAGTTGATAGTCATCTCTGAGTAAGTTTGCTATTGATTATTACAGTATTAACGATCTTTATTTCATATTTAAGATGAATTAATCCCATATCACTTTCGTTTGAGTCGACCGCTCGGCATTTTTAAGTCATACAAACACACATCCACACAGGAGTAGACTTCGCGCTCCAACACCAGTTTGATGAGAGAATTTCATTAATAATGTTTGTAAGAAGTTGCTACTTTCTGATGTGGCCTGTTTTTATATTTTTATTTTATTTAATAGATAAGTGGATCACACTAAAAAAAATTAGTCAATAAAAATATCACTTCAGAAAGTAAGCTTAAGCTCGAGTATTTTACATTTTTCATTGTTTTCAGATGATCAGTTTTAGGTTGCAAAGTCTACCTTTAAAATGAAGAGAAGTCCATGAGCAATTAATTATTTCTCTTACAATTGGACAACATGATTGTAACTTACTATCTTTTTTTCCTTTATTGGTGAGTTCTCGAGGGCGAACCATCGCTGGGGACATTTTTGGTCTTCTTTCAGCAGCAATCTATGGATTGTTTACTGGTATGACATTCTATCTAGCAACTGTTTTTATTGATGCTTCAAATGTTTTACTTCACGGTAATCATTAAATTGTGTGATTTGTATAGTGCTACTCAAGAAATCAGCTGGATCAGAAGGAGACAAGATTGATGTACAGAAGTTCTTTGGATATGTTGGTCTCTTTACCATATTGAGTCTTTGGTGGCTTGGTAAGTGGAACAGGGCTATTTGACAATAATTGGAAAAATAAGACCATGTTTGATAACAATTTCTTTTTTTATTTTCTGTTTTTAAAATTAAATTTGTTTTATCACAATTTATTTATTTTATTTTATTTTTTAGTTTTCACATCTTGCCTAAGATTTTTCATAACAAGGATAAGAAACAACTGTGAAAATTTAAAAATTAAATAGTTATGAGACTTAAGCACCTTATTTACTAGAGTTGTTAGAGGCAATTTGGTCTTTTGACTCTGATAATTTTGATTACATTGTGGCTTTTCTTTAAATGGTCATCTAAGTGATAAGATTAGCAATGGCAGTATGGCCTCTAAAATTGTTACTTAAATTAGCAATGGCAGTGTTTTTACTACCTTAAATTGAATTGTTCTTACTATTAAAGTCACTTTGCAGTGTGGCCTCTTACTGCTTTGGGAATTGAACCTCCTCTTAAGTTTCCTCCCTCAAGATCCCTCACCGAAATCGTGCTTCTAAATAGCTTCGTCGGGAGTGTTCTGTCGGATTACTTTTGGTATGTGGAGAATACTAGATATAGGCTGTTTGATAACAATTTGAAACGTTGCTTTCTAGTCCCAGAAATTCTTTTACATCTTTTGTTGCTGCTTCAATGTGATTGTGTTGAATTCAATTCAGGGATAAATTGTTTTATACTTGCAGGGCACTCTCTGTGATTTGGACTTCTCCATTAGTTGCTACCCTAGGCATGTCATTGACAATTCCCCTTGCTATGCTGGCTGATGTGGTTTTGCATGGTCGTCGCTATTCCGCCCTCTACATCCTCGGTTGCGCTCAGGTAAACACTCGTCGACTTGATTAAACTTTGAGCCTGATGAATACTTAGTCTGTAAATTTCGTTTTGCAAGGTTTATTTTTAGTCCATCTTATTACCATTAAGAGTCTGGAGGGTAACCATATAATTTTTTATGAAACTATGTCAACAAAATTATCTAATTCTAAGAAGTAGGGTATCTCATTTCTATTAGAGCACTCGAATACAGAGATAGGAGAAATATGTAATTTATGGTCATTTAATTTCTTTTAGTTCAACAACATAGTGGAGAGGAAACTTATAACCTTTTGGTTCACAGGTATACATTGATGTCGTTGAATTTATGACTTTTTGGTTCATAGGTATACATTGATGTCGTTGAGTTATTCTTCTTGCTGACTGATTTAGGTTTTATAAAAACAAAATATTCTATTTGGTAATCATTTATTGCTACTTGTCTAAAGTTATATGAGAATTGTTTTTTTAAAACTAAATATAACATTTTTTTTTGTGTTAGGTTTATCTTTTTATCATGCATTAAGTCAAATTTTATAAAATAAAAATTTAACAAATAATGCTAGCATTTATGTTTTGGAAGAAAAGAAATAAAAAATATTGAAATTTCGAATTATACTCACTTTGGCAAGAAACTTAGTTTGAGTTGTTTCTTTAAAAAAATTAAACATTTTGAGTTATACTCAGTTTGCGACGCGATCAACATTTTCTTTTTAAAAAAAAATTAAAACAATGAACATAAAACCAAAAAACATGAGTGTTGTTTTTTCTTTAATTTAACAATATTTTGGTCTCAATTCATAACCATCTGATTAACTATGTTATTACTATGTGATATATCATTGGAGTACTACTCTACTCCTTTATGATACTACTTTTGGCAAAACATGAATGTTATAGAATATGGATGAAAGTTCTTAGCTCTAACTTTCATTTCTTTTTTTTTCCATTCAGGTATTTGCTGGATTTTTCATAGTGAATTTTTCAGACAAAATTTCCAACTAGTGCAACCAGCTACATTGAAGTAAAGGAGGTGTACATAGATTTGGTGCATAGGGTGATGAAAATTGCTAGAAGGTTACTTTGAAAAATGAAATGTGTTTTAATACAACCACTTTTTTAACTGCAAATTTGTAAATATTAAATGGTCATCTTTTGCAGCCTCTTTTACCATACAGATTTTCACCCTAGTGTTGCATTAATTATGATGTCGGCTTATTAAAGAATCAAGTTCAAATGTGGTAGATTAGGCGGTCTTTATGATGAAAATAGTTGAGGTGCTTGTAATAAATAAGTAAAATAAAAATAGTAGTGCATTTTCCGAAACTTTCATATATGATAAGTTAAAAAATTTGTTACCATATTCTACTTTTATTTGTTGGTTTGTCTAACTTTAAGTTACATTAAAAATAAGATCTTTTTTTTGAAAGAATAAGAATGTTTTTTTAAAACTATCATGGAGTGGTTCAAGTAGTAAAAGAAGGTCTTACGGTGCTTAGAAATTCATTTCCTACAAGTTTCCTTGACATCAAAATGTTATAGGGTCAAATGATATATATATATAAAACTTTAAATAGGGAAAATTACCTTTTTATTTTATAGGTTTGAGATATAGTTTCAATTCCATCCCTATATTTAAAAAAAGAGCACTTTTACCTTTGACATCTCATTAAGGTTTACTTTTGGTCCCTAGGTTTGGATCGTAGTTTCAGTTTGATCCCTATATTTCGAAAGTAAACACTTTTATTCTTGACATATCATATTGATAATAATACTAACTTTTGATCTCTAAGTTTGAAGGCTAATTTTAATTTGATAGTATTTTTTAAAATTAAACATTTTTATCCCTTATACGTGAAGGAGTGTCACTTTTACTCCAAATTGAAACTAAACCCTCCGGACCAAAATGGTAATTTCACAAAATAATAATAATGATAGGACTGGATAGATCACTTCGATCTTTGATTTTATGTTTATTTTTATTTTCAAGCACCACTGTTACCAGTCGTCAGGTGAAGGATCTGAATCTTAAACACCCAACTTCGAATCCACCGTCAGCGTATTCTAAATGGAGAAGGGCAAAGGTTTAATGGTGGACGGGCGGCGATGGGCCGTCGATTTCACCGACAATTCTTCGTCGAATTCGGCTCGCGATGTTCCCGATCCTCCTGGCTTCACTCGCGCTTCTCAAGATCAGGACGATTCCACTCTCAGCCGCCAGAAGAAGGATGCCGAATCCAATTGGAAGGCACAGGTGTTAATCAAAACTCTATTATTTTGATCGATTAGGGTTTTTTTTTTTTTTTTTTTGTCTTCTTATTTTCTATTCGGTCGTTGTTTTGTGATTGTTCCTGCTTAATTTGTTACGTATCTCACTGGGTTGTAGTTTTTAGAACGGGATTAGCGAGTTTTGAATCGTGGAAATTATCGATTACCTTTTAGAAAAATTGTGCGGATAATGTTGCATATTTGTGGTCCTTCTGGTTGAATTCTGCTTAATGACAGGATTATGAATACATTCTCTAACCTTTTAGGCTTTTTTTTAAACCGGGAATCAAAACTAGAAGTGTAGATGGTGTGGGTTGGGTTTGAGAAAATTTTTGGGTCAAATCTTCAATCCGCCAATCCATTCAACCCTAGCAACCCAACCCAATCCATATATTTTTCGGGTTGGATTGGGTTATGGGATTGTATTTATCTACATTCTGTCCATAATCCATAAATGTTATAATAATAATAATAAAAAAAAAATGACATGATATTAAACTTAAACAAAAAATGTCTATCTCGTTAGGGCATGATTCTTGCTAATATGCTAAGAACTGATTGTATTAGTTAATCTTACCCACATGTAAAATATAATTTCTAAGTTAGGGTTGGATTGGGTTGAAGGAGCCAAAAATTGACCAACCCGAAAATCAATCCAACCCATGGAAAATTAGAAAATGATAATCCAATCTAAAGAAAATTATAACCCAACTCAATTTTTACGGCTTGGGTTGGGTAGTCCTAGCTAGTTGTTGGTTCTTTTGTACATTCCTAATTGGAACTTCGGCCCACTACAAACTTGGGGTCACTGTGCCGCCACGCCCGTCACCTTTTAAGCATTTATTTGTTCAATCTCTAGCAGGTGTTGTTTTATCAAAGAAAAAGTTCACGAGAGAACAAGGTCTTGGTTTGTCATTAAATGAAAAAAGCTGTAAGCCTGCAAAAAGTCAAACTCTTTTTTAACCATCAATCGTTTTTTCCCCTTATTGTAAGGGGTTCTTTATCCATGTTGTGAATGGGAGTTATATGATACTGTGCAGTGAACTTTAGTTCTAAGCATTTGTTTATTAATAAGGGTTCTGGTTTTGAATCTTTGTTCCATGTTGCTTAATCCTATGTCTTTGTGCTCATGCTGGTTTTTCACTATTCAAAAGAATTGTTATAGTTAAATGCAGTAATCTGACCTTACAATATATGAGCAGAAAGCTTGGGAAGTGGCGCAGGCGCCTTTGAAGAATTTGTTCATGATGGGCTTCATGATGTGGATGGCTGGAAGCACTGTTCATTTATTTAGCATTGGTATTACATTTTCAGCTCTTTGGCAACCCATAAGCGCCCTGCAAGGCGTTGGAAAGGGTAGGATTACTATTCAAGGCCAACTGTTATTCTTTTGTTTGTTAAGTTAGCATGCTGTTTGTCTTTATTGTTCTCTCTATAAGCACATCTCTTCTTTTCTGATTTACTTGCATTAAGCAGGCTTATAAAGTCTTTTCTGAAGAACTCAGTTTTCTCCCCGCTTTGTATCATCTTTATCGTCTTTTTATAAACTGTGGAAGGTTGAAGATTGATAGATCTTCCAATGAAGCTTCTTCTTATTAATGTATTGAAAGTACAAAGGCATGTTAGGAGCATGATCATATTTCTTTTTTTGTTTCTTGTTGGCTCCTTGATTTGGGGCCCTTTCTCTTTCTCACTTTTTTGAATAAATACTTTCATTCTTTTTTGTTCCAATGAAGTTTCTTGTTGGGCTTTTAGGGTCTAGGGAGGTGGTGAGGTTTGGGAAGTGATGAGGTGGAATGCATCTTTGTGGGCTTCGGACATTAATTAAGCCTTTTTTTTAATTATTATATTGTTTTGATTTTGATGGACTTGAGTACGTCTCTATAGGTAGTTCTAGGACTCCCATTTTGTTGGGCTTGTTTTCAAGTATGCCCTTGTTTTTCTTTTACTTTTCTCGATAAAAGCTTAGGTTTTATCCAAGAGGAAATGAAGTTCTTATTGGAGGAAAATGGGCACTGTTCTTTTAAGCTCTCTTTTCTGGTGGACAACCAATTCTGCTTGATATATTTGTACGCTATATAAGATAGAAATTTGTGAAATATATCTGGAAAAAAAAAAAATCATTTGTGGGACGTTATTGATTTGATTCTTGTAGATTTTTTATATTGCTATATGCTGGTATTGATAATTTTTATTCCCTCCCTGCAGTTTTTGAGCCTTACAAGGACAGTAAAGTTGACCTTCTTGGACCTAAATTAGTGTTTATCGCCCTTAACCTCGGAGGTTTAGCATTAGGTGTTTGGAAGGTGAGTTTTCTAATTATTATTTTTTCTAAGCTCTTAGTTCTTTGCATCTCGTTAATTTTATCTGATTACTGCTTAATTTTCCTATGTTTCAAATGTGGCTTTTGCAGCTCAACACTTTGGGGCTTCTGCCAACACATGTATCGGACTGGGTTTCATCTCTGCCTCCTGCTCAGGTCAAAATTGCGCTTCTATCCTAATATAATTTATCATCTGAACTACTCTCGGATTTCAGAAATGTTATGTGGAACTTGTTTTCTTGTTGTTCAACGATTGAAATATATAACCATCATGGAGGGTTAAGGGAGTAACTAATGCCTGTTTGATAACTATTTGTTTTTTGAAATTTAAGTCTACAACTACTGTTCCAACACACGATTTTCATTATTTTGATATATACTCTCTACTTGTATTTTGAAAAACCAAACTAAAATTTGAAAGCTAAAAAAATAGCTTCCAAATACTTCTTTTGATCTATGGAATTTGATTAGGATTCATATACTTCATCAAAAGAAGATGAAACTATATGTCAAGAATTTGAGTACATACAAGCTTAAATTTCATAAACAAAAAAAGAGATATGAGTTTAATACATGGTGGTTATCTACTTAGTAAATAATTTTCTATGAATTTCCTTGTCATCCAAATGTTGTAGTGCAGGTGATATGTCCCGAATAGTCGAGAGTTGCGCGTAAGCTAGCTCGAATATTCGCGTATAAAAAAAAAAATGAAATTTATATGCTCCGTGGTCATCCATTTAAATGAGACAAGGCTACTCTTTGGGTGAATTTTATCTATGCGTTTTTTTGGAAATGGTAGAATGAAAGAAACAATAGGATTTTCAACAACACACCATCGATGCTATGAATGATTCAATTACTTACTTTGCCTTATTTTGAAGTCATCATATTCCTTCTTTTTGTAACTTTTATCCCTCACTAACTCAATCTTGGTACTAAAAAATTGGGGTGTTGTGCTTGGTTAACAAAAGAGTAGTATATAGTCGTTCCTTTTCATTCATAGAACTATGGACTCAAAAGACATATAACACAAGTTTCGATCAGTTCCAGCACCTTGGGAGCTTTAGCCCTATGATATTTGCTCTTCAATTCCTTGCACCATTGCTTAAGATTCATAGTTTTCCTTTTCAGGAGGTCGAATTTTCCGGTGGTGGCTTTCCTCTTCATTAAGATGCACAACGTTTCCACCGCTAACGACTGTGAAACCATCACGAGGGGATTGCTCGTGTTGTGCACGAACATGACGGTAGCTCTTTATGTTACGCCTGCATGGATTATGCTTGATCAAGAACAATGTTGTAGATGTGCTGAAGCCACGGCTATATTTTTTATGTTACTCGAGTGTTTGGATAAAACTAGTTTCTGCGAGTAGAATGTGACTGACGGCCAAAACCATCCCATAGCTTATGCTTTGCTATGTATGCTCAGAAACAAAATGATCTACATGGAATATGGTTCAAACATATTTAGATGTTTTTATTATCAACGAGTGCTCAACTAACATGGAATATGGTTCAACAAAATGATTTATCTCGATAACTAATTATAATTGTTTCTGAGAACTAGTTGCAAGTATGATAAATAGTGAAATGTTTCTTAATGAGAGATGTAATTTTAAAAGGAAAAAATTTGTACAAACTTTCTATTACTTTGCTAACTTTGTTTTGTTGAGAGGTCGATTGTAACACTCAACGAATTATACGAATTAATTGTAGCACTTAATCATACACAAATCAATTTATATAT
>JBBMKA010000022.1:1321175-1340122 GCA_037833695.1 Sechiopsis laciniata | reverse complement strand
GCAAAATGAAAGCATGGGGATATTTTCCTTTCATCGACGTCCAACCATTTCTATTCTACCTTACCTAATTTTTCACTAGACGAAGTCTAATCCGATGACATTTAGATTTGAGTAACTATCAAAAATAGAATATTAAAACTATTAATAGGCGATCGCCAAGATTTAAATTCTCTCTCCGAATTGACTCTCTCCTTTGACTACCGTGACTACTGGTTGAGCACAAGATTTGGAACCAAATTATTGACAAATATGGAGCCCATATATATCACTATTCTTACAGGACAGATGCATATCATTTGACTATCAAGAAAATTCATATGAAATTAATTTCTAAGTAGGCTTTCACCATAGAATGAAAGCATAACCTTTTGGTTTTCAAAGACCCACTTGATCACTATTAACATCAAGGAGTAATATTTTCTTTTGGAGGTCATCTATATGGTATTTCAAGGAGAGTTTAAAAAGTTTCTAATGTGTATTGAGTTGGGATTAAAATGTTAGCTGTAGTAAGCTAAATTGCAAACTGTTATTGAGATAGGTTGGATGGGAGAAAATAAGAGATGGGAGAAGCCCACACACTTAACTTCAACTAAAATGTCAAAGGTTTGAACCTCACTCGCTCCATATATTTGGAGCTATACTTTGAGCTCAAAATAACGGAGAGATGTTGTAAGGAAGAAACACATTTCTTTGTACCTCTTGATCTCTGTGATTGTGAATCTGTGATAACTATAAACTTTCAATATTTATGTTACCTGACATTTCATAGGATCTAACTGATCCATCTCAAATGGTTAGTTATTTCAAACCGTGTTTCAATTGGATGAAAGATCTTCAACTACCATGGGTTGATTGGCCTAGTGGTCAATAAGGATCCTGCAGAAATAAATATTTTGAAAAAAACTAGTTGAAGTCATGGTGACCACCTATCTAAGATTTTATATTTTATCCCGACAACCAATGTAGTTGGGCCTACTTGGGAATATTTTCTTTTTAAAAACAAGACGAGCTTTTCTCTGACATTTATCTGTAGTTCAGATTGTTTACTAAGTTTTAACATGCAATAAATATTCTCCTATCTCCTGGTACGAAAGATTTTGGGTGTGTTTGGATAGAGGGTTTGTTTAGGGGTTGGCCCAATCCTACATTTGGATGGAGCAGTCCCAAAAAGCCTGCACAAAACCTCCCTAAACTCTTTCGGTACAATATCACTTCTACTTCAATCATTCATGATTCCAACAAAACAAGAGTTTTTTGCTACAACCGTCATAGCCACTCAATCCAAACTTGCTGCAACCACTCATAGTCATAACCTCTCAATCCAATCAATGATTTTCTGACACAACCAACCATAATCCTCTATCCAAACATGAGTTTTTGCCACAAGCACTCATAACCATTTATACCTCTTCATTTCAAACAAGATTTTAAATTCACAAACCTCTCCTTACTACTCATTTCCAAATCCTTTTATCCAAACACACTTGTTTGAGTCAATATGGTATTGATTGCTGAAACTTCCGAGTTCATGAAACATGGACAGAAATCGAATGTGTGCTTTGTTTAACCAAAGAACCAATCAATCCAAAAGTCTAAGTTGATGGATTGGAGTAAATTTAATTATATCAACCAACACTCCCCCTCACTTGTGGGCTTTGAAATTTGAGAAATACCCAACAAGTGAAATTTAATTTTAATTGGGGATGAAATGACTCGACTCAAGACCTCCTGCTCTGATACCATGTTGAATTATGTTAAACTATCAATCAATTCAAAAGCCTAAACTGATGGATTGTAGTAAATTTAATTATATCAACCAACAAAAAGATTACGTTTTTTTTTTTTTTTTTGTTTACATCATCACCTTGGAACATCTTTGTGATATTACTTCTTCAATGTCCTGTCCCATTAAAGATTCATGGTCTTCCCTTTCAGGAGGTCGAATTTTCCGGTGGTGGCTTTCCTCTTCGTTAAGATGCCGACCGCTTCCTCCACTAACGATTGTTAAACCAACTGAAGAAATAGTGGTGCTGCTTGTTGATGATCAAATTCATGAACGGATTGCTCGTGTTGTGCTATTACGGCTGCATGAATTGCGCTTGATCAAGAACAATGTGTTGTATATGTGCTTAGGGCACAGATACTCAGGAGTCTTTTTTTTTTTCCAAAATAGTTTCTGCTAGTAGAATGAGACTGTCCAGTAAAACCAACCCAGAGCTAGCCTTGCTCTGTATGTCCAGGAACAAGACACTTTACGCCTTTACTTATAATATGATTAATATATTTTGATTTTATAGTTATCCTTTGCACTTGGCTACATGTCAAATAGGGTATGAAGAAAGTATTTTATTTAGACTCTTTGATAACTATTTGGTTTTTGAAATTTAAGTTTATTTTTACTCAAATTTCCTACCATTTGTTCTATCTTTTTTATAATATATTTCATTTTTCTTATAATGTATTCATTTTTCTGTAAAAAAGTAGGTGAATGCTAACTAAATTTCAAAAACAAAAACAAGTTTTTTTTTTGTTTCTACCAATATAAATAAGATGTAGATATCCAAATAAAAAAACATATAATAAAATAGTTGTAGTAGACTTAAATTTTAAAAATAAAAAACGAAAATAAAATAATTATTAAACATGGTCTTGGTATAAGAGATTTGACAAACAAGCCTCAATAATGGGAAAAAAAAAATTAGTTCATTGCTCAATCTTCATTCATTTCCATCCAAGTTTCAGAAACTAGTTCTTCAACCCAATTGTTTTTAACACAAGAAAACTAAAAATTAAAAAATTAAAAAAAAAAAAAACTAAAAACTAGTTATGAGAAGATGAAAAAGTTAGATTTAAGCCTTCCATCTCATAATTCGATCAAATTGTTGAACTTTGGGTAGATGATCACCATGGATTGAACCCATCACCTCTGAATATTTCAAGATTTTTTTAATCACTAGCCTATTCATAATGATTAAATTTGAGAATTTATTAACAGTTAATGTATGATTATCTCTCAACTCAATCATTTTATGATTACAAGAATATGATTTACCTGATTTGGTGTATAACCTAGTAATTAATACGTAATTGATCCAAATATTTTTACCTTAAATTTGAGAAAGTAAATTGCTAATACATGATCTACTCAGTAGCAATTCCATAAAATCAATAATAGACTCTAATTTATATTTATGATGCAATTATGAAATTCCTCATACTTTCATTATATGAGTCTTTTTTAGTACCACAATAAAAAGATTATGATAAAAATTAAGCTTGTTTGGCTCATTTTATGGGGTATTAAAGAGAGCAAATAAACTTGGCCTTGTCCACATTATTTGATGGGCCTCAAAGGGAAATGATGAAAATGGTACCATGGGTTTGTACCAGTCAAAAAGCACCGCCTTTCTTCTCCCCTAAGTCCTCCATTTTCTTAACCTCTGATTTCCTTTTTCCTTTAACCATTTTCATATAACTTGGGAGATTCATCAAACCCAAAATTTCTTCTTAGTATCATACATTTTTTATTACTATTAATTATTGATTGATTCTACTGTTGATTTCATCTTTCACAAATATAAATCATCCCCGTTTGATTTTTCTAACCAAAAAAAAAAAAAAAAAAATCTGTGGTTCTGTGCATCTCTTTTTTGATTATGTCCCAAAGGATCCCATCTTATTCTAACCCAACACCGTGCAATCATCTCGCTGATTACAAGCTCAGATATGGCTTAAACGGCTATAAATCCATTCAAAATCACCTCAAAACTACCCCAAATGGTAGAATCAGTATTCGAAACCCCGATTCCAAGATACCCAGATGCCGTTCTTGTGATGGGTTTCAAGGAAATCTTTACATATGTTTGATTTGTGCTTCAATCTCTTGCTCAAATCATACCAGGATTCATAACCAATCTCAAAATGGCCATGATTTGGCTGTTGATGTTGAGAGAGCTGAGCTTTATTGTTATGCTTGTTCCGATCAGGTTTATGACCCTGATTTTGATCGGACGGTGATGTTGAAGCACATCGCCGCGGCTGGACCCGAGAAATCGAGTATTGGGGAGAGATCGAGCAAGAGAAGGAGATTGGGATCGTTGGATTTGTTGGATTTGAAGAAATTGAAACCGTTGGTTTCGGTTAAAGATCAACGATCCAAATCGTGTTATCCTTTGGGATTGAGGGGATTGAATAACTTGGGGAATACTTGTTTTATGAACTCTGTTCTTCAAGTGTTGCTTCACACTCCTCCTTTGAGTAATTACTTTTTGAATGATCAGCACAACCGTGAAAATTGCAGTAAAAGAACCATTGGGCAGCTTTGTTTATCTTGTGATATTGATTGTATTTTCTCTGCTGTGTTTTCTGGTGATCATTTGCCTTATAGTCCAGCTCGATTTCTTTACAGGTCTGCCATTGTATGATTTGTCCCAATTTCTTGATTTTCTCTGTTGGGTTTATTTATTTTTTTAAAATTGGTGTCCGGGTTAGCTTCCACACACCTCGACTAGCTACCTAATCCTGCAACATTTGGGTTTTTGGTTTTTTAGAGTTTGTAAAGCTCTTAAAGAGTTTACTGATCTGTGTTTCTTGGTCTGTCATGGCCATTCATTGTCTGTATTAGAAGAACTAGTAGATGGTTTTGAATTATGTATCTGTTAGAGACTATATAAATGGAAATTCATTAATTTAAAACTTTTGAGTTCTTTGCTGATTTAACATGTGATGAAATAGGAGATTATACACTGAACTTCGGCAATGCCTCTTTTTTGCTCGAGAGTTATTTATTGGATCCTTTGTTAATCATAAGAGTTTATATATATACGCCAACATGAGTATAGTTTAACTAGTTAAGGTATATATTCTCGATCAAGAGGTTAGAGGTTTGAATCCACTACTCCGTTACAAACATACCCTAGCTTAAACTCTTGAGTTTAGTTTTGCTTAACAATGATAGTTCTACCAAAAAGATGTATTGTTTATTGGATTAACTTTTGTTATTCTTTGGAGTGATTTATCTGCTTTCAGATCAGATCAATTAGATCATTTGGGTATTCTTTTTAACTTTTCAAATCTTGTTTTCATCTCTAAGTTGGTGGCAGCACTCTGCAAATTTAGCATGTTATGAGCAGCAGGATGCCCATGAGTTCTTCATCTCGGTTTTAGACCGAATCCACGAGCAAGAATGGAAAGCTAGAAGCCAAGATCAAGGTGATATGTTACTTTACTTTTTATCTTTTCCCTGTTTAATGTTTAAGGAGGCCACTTCTTTCTCTGTTCCTTTGTTGGAGCCTTATCTTATGACTGACTGTGACATCTAATTTGGCTGTTTCTGTGTATTTTGTATGCTAAAAAGTTTTGGGTGGTTAAAGATTCTCTGTGAATGACATATTCTTGCATTTGAAATAAGTAATGTCATGTGTTTTATATTTATGCCAGCACCACTATAAGTTGATCTTGATAATTGTAATGAATCGAAGCAATCGATCATCGTTTGTCAAGAACAGAGTCGAGTTGAACTTGAGATATAAGTATGTTGTAACAGATTAGAAATGCAAGCACACTTCGCCGAGAAAGGTGTTTACCTTTTGAGATAACAAATTAGATGAGGTTAAAAGGTTGTTAGAACAGAATATGAAGATAATGTTGGATTTCTGTAAGCATTGTACTCACCTACTAGATTAATATCTTAAGAGTTGTCACGGTAACCAAATTTTGTAGGGTGAGACGGTTATTCTAGAAGAATAATCGAAGGACAGCGAAGTTGGCTTTAACCGTTGTTCGTTGGCCTGACCTAGTAGTCAATAGAGTTTTGAGGAACCCAAAGATTATGAGTTCAATTTAAGGTCAAAACCTACCTTGAAATTAATTTTCTCCAAATTTCTTTGACAACCAAATGTTGTAGGGTCGGGTGGTTTGTTTGAAAATAGTTGAGATACACGTAAACTGGTCGAGACATGAATATCAACAAAAATTGTGGTAGGATTTTTTTATGATTCTGTATTGCTTACATAGAAACTTTTTTTTTTTTTATTAGTTAATGGAGACTGCAAATGCATTGCTCACAAGGCCTTCTCTGGACAGTTGAGATCAGATGTCACCTGTATGACCTGTGGGTTTACTTCAACAACTTATGATCCATGTGTGGATATTTCACTTGACTTGGATTCTCAGGATATCTCTTCTAGAAATGTCGCTGGCAAGTCGACGAAGCCGACGGACTTCACCAGTAAATCTACGTTATCGGGTTGTTTGGATCTGTTCACAAGACCCGAAAAGTTGGGATCGGACCAGAAACTTTTCTGCCAAAATTGTCAAGAAATGAGAAATTCAGTGAAACAAATGTCTATTAGAAGGCTGCCATCAGTTTTGTGTTTGCATATCAAACGATTTGAGCACTCGTTTGTCAGGCGAACGTCGAGAAAAATCGATCGGTATTTGCAGTTTCCTTTTTCCCTGGACATGATCCCGTATCTGTCGTCTTCTATTATCAGAAACAGGTATGGAAATAGGATTTTTGCTTCTGAGGGAGATGAATTGGATACTTCATCGAAGTTCGAGATTTTTGCTGTGGTTTCTCATTCCGGGACGCTTGAGTCTGGCCATTACGTGACGTACTTGCGTTTGAGGAATCGATGGTATAAATGTGACGATGCCTGGATTACGGAAGTCGATGAAGAAATGGTGAGAAATTCTCAATGTTACATGATGTTTTATCTACAGAAGACAGCCAGCTACAAATCAAACGAGGATTTGACCTGCCTTTCTATTTCCCCACGCAATGATGCATACCAACAGATTGCTGGTTGCTGTTGATATCGGGACCCATCGAAGGTCTCCAGATTATGCATCATGAATGATCGAACAATCAGTATTTCACAGAATCACTTTATTCGAGATTGATGCCATTCTGTTCAAAGAAATTGTTACACTGAAGGTTTCTGCTGTTGCGCCTGTACATTCTGGAGCATTTTACATGGGAAATTAATTGAAAAAATGTGAACTTAAGCAGGTTGCTAAGGCTCAAACAACAGGATGTTGTATCGGTAAAGTTGTCGATATGCGGTATCTACGAAGATGAAGATGCCTACAAAATGTTCATGTGTGAACAGGTGCAAATGTGGTTGGTTAAAAGCTTGATGAGCCAGGCAAGGCTTTTTCTTTCTTTCTTTTTTAATAATAAGAAAGCCAATGTTTGAATTCAAAAGTTAATCACTTGAAAACTGTAATAAGTTTGAAGGCCTTGCTCATCAAGAGAAGTTCTAAATTTCTGCACAGTTCAAGATTCTATTTAATGTTATTTTGGTTCATTATTAGAACTTCGCTTGGATCAATGAACAAAATTCTCTTTATGATGATCCAAGCGAATCTAATTGAGGATACAAATCTAAGAGAATTAAAAACAGTTTAGCAAAAATTAGAAAAAATTTGTTCACTTGTAGGGACAAAAAAATATGATTGATACATGAAATGGTATAAAAGTTCTGTTCATAATTACATAAAGTTTCTTCGAAGTAAAAAAAATGTTATTGTTAAAAAAAGAGAGATAGTGTATAACCATGTTATAATATTAGATATATATTATGAGATTTTATTTTAAAATTAATCGTTAATGAGAGACTCGGTTTTTTAATGAAGGTTACTAGTTTCCTTATTTTTTTAATGTAAGATTCGCAACATATTCTTTAAGATGGTGTCTCTTTGGATGTAACCATTTTGATTCAAATCACAAATTCATTTTTATTGTATTGAATACTCTGAGTTTAATATATTTTGATACCATGTTAAATACATGAATTTTATATCAAAATCAATTAGCAATTAGCGAAATAATTAACCTTTCTTATAAAAGTTAACATATCTTTTCACTTTTTCAATGTGAAGTCATCAACCTATAACTATAAAGATAACATATTTAATAAAACTATCTTTTCATATCAATATAAGATGTCATTGTTACGAGTCTTTAATAATTTTCACTAAAGCCAACAAGAACATAGTTTTATTGACATCTTATATAACCTAATAACTTACCAATTACATGTTTAGATTTATCATCTCTAAATGCCATTGAATAAAAAATAATAATAATTTCCACCAAAAAGCATATAAAAACAAATACCATGGAGTTTTACTTTTCATAGTGGAAAGGGTGCCCCTCAAAAGGACCAACCAAAAGTGTGCATCTGAGTCTAACATACATCAATTTTGTGAGATGGTCTTCCAATGGGATGTTGGCTGAAGGATATCATAGGTATTTGATCTATGGCCAAGTTTCCAAAGTCCAAAACTTCACTTTTTAGATTGTGATCCTTCCCAAAATTTATTTGTAAAATCTTCATGCTCAATGTTTGCAGAGAAAGCTTAGTAAGGTTTCTATATTTTCCTTTAAAAAAGCAATGACCATTTATTTTATCTTTATTATTATTATTTTTTTTTTTGATGACCCAGAAATACTACTCATCTGTTTTGAGACGGTGAAAAATCAATCCCCATAATCACCTCGAATCTGGAACCTCAAGGGGTGCTAGCACACCTCCAAAGTCTAGATGCTCGATCATTACATTGTTCCTAGGAGACTTTACCATCTCTTTAATTAGAAGTATAGGAATTTAACAAATTATACAAGATAGTATGAACTTCCATCTCAAAACAAATAAACAACAAATGATAAATACACATTTCCAATATTTCTTATTATATTCGTGAGAGTTCATATATTTTTACAGAATATATCGTCGATCATACAACATTTGAATATCAAGGAAATTAGTGTAAAATTAATTTTTAAATAGCGTGATCATGGATTGAACTCATTACCTCTTAATTCTCAAGACTCTCTTTTACCATTACGCCACACATTCGAAACTTGAGATTGACAGGGCAAAATTCCACTTTCTTAAAAATAAAAAAAATAAAAAATAAAAACGAAAAGAGATGAAGTAAATAATCTACATACAAGCCCCACTCATACACAGTACCGAGACATTTCGATAAGCCTCCATGACAGTAAACATATTTACATTTGTTCATTTCTTTTCTTCCTCTGATAATTTAACTGCTGCAAACTTCTTCATCAGCTCTACATTTCAGGCCGCAACAAGTTTTTGGATATCTTTCTGTGAAAAGAAAAAAGACAGAAAACGCAATCAGATTAGCAGAAATTGAAGAGAGATTAAGTGTTTATAACTGAAAAAGCGCTTTCTTTTTTAGAATGGCTAGTTCTTGGTTGCTGTGAATGTGATAGGGTTGAGTTTTAGTAAAAATAGGAATAATATAAGAGTATATTAGCAATTACTTGGGGAGTAAGTTGCAATTACTCGAAGAGTAAGTTAGGGTATTTTATTATAAAAAGAAAGGATTGGGTAGTGTTTAGGTATCCAATTACTGAATGATTATTGAGTGATTATCTTGTAGGGCTCATAGAGAGTATTCTCTTGAGATGGGAGGTTCCAAGACCTATCAAATCTTAGTTTATCTTGTATTCTTTTACCTTTTTATATAATCTAGATCCTGGATCGTATCTCAATGATAGCTCATAACTAACAAGAAATGAAAAAACAGTTAACTTTTCAGTTTACCAAAAGTGCACGTATCCAAAAGTTCCAACCTATAGCAACACAACCTAATCCATATATATTTGAAGGCTAAGTTGGATTATCCGGTTGTGTATAACTCCTATTTTTTCTTTAAGGCTCAACCCATAAACCATAAATAGGTAAATAACAAAGTAAAATCGCATGATATTGGACTCGAATTCTGATTATTTATCTTGTTTGGACAAGCTCACTAGTCTCTACCATCATGCTAAGAACTTATATGGTTAATTAATCTAACACACATATATAATATTACTTTTTTAAAAATAAATTTAACCACATATATAATATTACTTTTAGTTCGGGTTGTGTTGAGTTGGATTGAACCAAGCCAAAAATTGACCAATCCGAGAACCAACCTAACCCGTTACACAAATTTTCTTTTATCCAACCCAACCCAAAGAAAATTATAACTCTCAATCCTTACAGTTTGGGTTGGGTAGTCCACGTTATTCGAGTAGTGTTTTTTTGTACACCCCTAGCTAAGAGTATGGTAGAAGATTCCATGATAATTACATACCTTAATTCATCATTCATTAAGTTTTTATAACATACTTAGGTATTTAGCTTAGAATTGGGGAAATTTCTTGACCATGAAGTCGAAGCAGAATTTTGAAAGCAAATATTGGAGTAGAGGACTGTTCCTTTATTAGTTATCAGCGACCAGAGAATTATGCATTGAAAAAGAAAAATGGGAAAGAGCTGAACGCCACAATTTACTAGCTAAACCAGCCAAAGCTTGCAAAAACTAGATAATGCAACGCAATTCAGAATGTTCGAACAAAGGGAAGGGAATCAGCCATACCTCAATTTGAAAAGGTGATGTTGTTGGTGCGTATCTCTCAATGACTTTACCGTTTTTGTCGACCAAAAATTTCTCGAAGTTCCACTTGATAAGATCGCCTAAAAACCCTCCAGCATTTGATTTGAGAAACTGATATACTGGTGCAGTATTTGGACCATTGACATCAACCTGATGTGCAGCCATTCTATTACTATTTTTGCCAAGTTCACATTAAAGAGCGTTCTGTGATAACACATGTGGTTGGTGTACCTTGTCAAAAATTGGGAACTCTGCTTTGAACCTTGAGCAAGCAAACTGCTTGATTTCTGGATTGGACCCAGGTTCCTGGCCTCCAAATTGGTTGCAAGGAAAAGCCAAAATTTCCAATCCTTCCCACCCAAAACAAGCACACATACATAAGATTGTGGTAACAAGTCGCTTTTCAGATATATAAAACTTTGAATCATGCTAAATCACCAATCAACTCAAAAACTTAAATGCATAGGTGGAATAAATTAACTATATCAACCAACACTTCCCTGTTATATGACACAAAAGTAATTTTTTGTGTTACACATGTCCAACAAATGGTAATCCATATTAATTAAAGATGAAACGACTTGACATAGATTTTGATCTTACCAGCAATAAGTTGGGGTAAATTTAAAAGGGGGTAAACTTAATTATATGATTATATCAACCAATAAAAACAATATCAATAATTCTTTCTTGAACCAAACACAGTTTCTCTATTCACGTGGATGAACCTGATATATTCTTTTGGGATTCAACAGATTCAGCTCAAATGTAAATGAAGCTAAGCTAGTATGGTGCCTTAACTATATTAGCTCTCCCGAAATTCACCAAGTTGCCAAAAAGAGCAATAACTCTACTGACACCCTACAACTAAGAGCTCAAGAGTTTGAATCTCCCGCCCCTAATTGTAGTTGAACTAAAAAAAAAACAAAAAAAAAACCTTTTACAATTGTTTTTTTTTTCTTCTTTTCAAAATCTCTAGAAATTCACCAAGCTAAATCGTGCACAACATGTATATGCCGTATACACCAAGTAGAAAAAAGAATCAATAGTAAGTAACTAAGGGTCTCATCATCCAATTGTCTTAACAAGATGCCAACAGTCAACAAGTGAAACCGTATATATATGTGGATACCTTCTAAATACACTGCAAACTAGTCAGGTATCTTTGGGCTTCAAATCCTAATTACATAATCTACATCGATGCTATTTTTATGTGTTCTTGGAAGTTCTTAGAAAAATACATGGGCTAACAAAACCACTCATCCATTCTCTAGGGACATGTCCAGCATAGCAGGGTCGATGTCCTTTGTCATTTAAGTTTTAACTTGTTCAGACATTTTTTTATAACTAAAAATTGGAGTTTCGCCCCACTAGATACTGAGGGGATCCAAGGGCCGAACCTGGAAGACGAGATTTTATAATTAGGTTTTGAACCTAGGACCTCGAAGGGAACATATCTTGGAGGCCCCAAACCTCTACCAATGAGGTTGCTCCTTGAGAACACCTGTTCAGACATCGGTCAGGAAAGGATCGAACTACCTTGAAGACCCAAACCTCTACCAATGAAGTTGCCAGAACACTTGGTCAGACAAATAAACTAACCCAAAATTAGGAGTAGTAATCCAGCCAGGGAAGGATCGAACTACCATCTTATAAGCAAAAGAAATCCACGCATTCATTGATGGAAAATAACATATTAGATTAGCTGGTGCAAATTATTTGCCAGGTTTACTTTGGAGTGCCAATAAATAATGCAACCCCTATATTTTCATACCTTGAGCTTTGTACTTCTCATACAAGTGAGACAGTTCTGAGTAATTTGCAGTTGTCAAGCCACTGCCACCAGCAAAAGAAAACTTCGATTAAATTGTCAACATACAAATTCATAATAAGTTTATAAGGTAACTCAATAGCATAATTAAAAGTTAGGTGTCTAGCCTAACCAAATTTAGCTAGGGCTGAATACCATCTAGAAGCAACATTTACTATCAGGAGAACCTTCCCTTTGAACTTGTTCATGGGAACATCTTTGCCATCAATATCCTGCACCAAAAAACACTTCTTACATGTCGCAAGCATCCTAAAGGAATCTATTTTGAAATTTTTCTATTCAGCCTCACAACACATTCAGAATTTGATTGGATAGGCTAAGGTCATCTCTCATGTACGTGCTCGAAATATTACATTTATTTAAGAAGCTAATCACATGAAGCTACCAAAATCAAAATCTCTAATAACATGCTCAATCGGCACTCTCTCGAGAGCTACAGCAGGATTTGGAATCCGGATTTGCCCCTATGGACACCGGCATTGCCCTGCGACCTAACCACGTTAGCACCTAACCTTCATCGCTTCTAAGAATGAAGACTGTCCCCACAAATCAACACGGGTCCTTCAGCATGCTTTGTCCAAGCTAAGCACGCTTAACTGTGAAGTTCCTTAGATTGAGCCACCGAAAAGGAAGGTGCACCTTGTTGGTATAGGTAGTGCAAATCATATCTTTTAAGCCCTTTAATTCAGATGTGGCGGGCGTTACATGTGATCAAATAAGGGTCATATAAATCATATAAGTCCCCAAGAAGTTGCACAGTGGTTGAAGACTTAGGCTTTGAAGGTATGCTACCCTCAAGGTTCCAGGTTCGAGACTCACCTGTGACACTCCTTCGATGTTTCTCGGTGCCTGGCCTAGGGACAGGCGTGGTTACCCTTGTTTCAAAAAAAAAAAATCATATAATATGTTGTTCTATGGTAGCCAACTACCTAATTATTAATTTACTAATACTTACAACAATTAAACATCTTTATTGATTAAATGAAATTGTTAAAGAGGTATTGGCCAGGTTCTCAACCATTTTTACAATGAGATAATACGAAAAATAACAAGTCTAGAACTCTTGAGAAGTTGAAGAATATGCAAGGTTGGCCAGAAACTTGACGATATTAAAAACACATATATATTCCTTAATATTATTCCACATAGCAAAGCTTCTTCATCCTTTTGATACAAAACTAAATGGCCAAAAAATACTTGCAAGATTCCAAATTAACTACAATCCAGTATAACTCTTGCTGAAGTAAATGTCACAAGGTAATATTTTTCTGATAAACGGGACTCGAAGTTTTGCCTCGCTACGTATCCGGAGCACCTGCACTTTGTCCTATCCTAATGTTCATTGCCCAAATTTAAGAGATAAAAAGAAATTTTACAATTAAATTCACTCGTGGATTCTGAACCTAGAACTTTCAAATGACAATACTTTCAAGACCGTGGGCCTCTATCAAAGAAGCTGCCCTTGGAGACAAAAGTCACATGGTGATATTGTAATCTCTAAACAAAATTCAAATTATAAGGATTGGCATAGTGATCAAACGAGGGTGTTGGAATTCAAGAAAGTTCTATGTTTAATTCATCGTAACCGCCTCCCTAATAAACAATTTTGTACCAGTTTACTTAACATCCAAATATTGACCATCCATGTGTGCATAATAGAAAAATTATTATTATTTTAAAAATAATAATAACCAGAAAAGCACCTCCTACAGTATTTGATAGTCTTTTTTAGGACAAGTTGGGGGAGGAAGACACAAATCCTAAGTAGAGGATCCTACCACTCTAAAAAAATATCGATTTTTTGGAGTGAACTTCTGACCGTGGTGAACTGGATTAATGTCAAATAATAAAATCAATACTCACCAATCCTATTGATATCTACACTATTAGATAGTAAAAATATATTATCAAAGTAGTCTACCTATTTTATAAATAAATGTATTAGCTCTTTCTATCTTTTCAATATGAAATCCTGAATATACCCGACAAAATGATGTCGTTTAGATTCATTGGGCTTGGATAGCGTAGACGTCTACAGAAACAGATACCTAATAAATGCTAAGAAGTCTAGTGGGATCAACAAACAGTAAATATTCAATTTATAGGAAACGAACCTTAACAGTGAAATCATAAATGCTTTTCCCGGTAGCCGCTCTGGCGGAAACACCAGAAAATCGAGCATTCGATAAAACCCCACGAGAAATCGAAGACTGGAGAGGCGAACCGTTGAGCAGAAAGGCCGATTTGGAAGCGGCGAGAGAGGTTTTGACGGCGGGAATGAAGGTAGTAACCGCCATGGAAGGCCACGAAGAAAGAGAATGACAGAAACTTGTTCTGGTTTGCGAACAGAGGACATTGAAAGGGGCTGAGAAAGTGGCGGAGAACGACATGGAAGCTCTATAAATGCAATTTGGGGATTGGGGATTTTGGTGCGACTTGCAGAAGAGAGTTTTGAATAATGAAGAGACTGAGATTAAGGTGCGTGGATTTGTGAATGGAAATGTTTTCTATGGATTTTGATGTGGATGATGAGGTTACACGTGTCGTTGTCTAATTAGCTTAATTACTACTGTCTCAAAAAAAAATTAACTTAATTATTATTATACCCAAGATTTAGAGATTTTCATTTTCCCTCGACGACCGAGTCTCGGAGATCAACTTCAAAGTATTATATCCGTGAATAGTTCTTTTTTTTTTTTTTTGAGAACGAATAGTACTTTAGTTTATGGACGAAATATCACGAATAATGTCTTATTAGGCTATAAAGGGAAGGAGGAAGGGAAAGGCTTGTTTAGTTCTTTTAAAAACTAGATATGAGCAAAGCATATGATAGGGTGGATTTAATTTTTCACGACAATTGATTAATTATGTGATGTGACGTGTTACTTTGATCTCCTATTCTTTTAATGTTAATGGATGCCGATAAGGCATATATTAGGCCTACACGAGGTTTGAGGTAGAAAGTTCCTTATGCCCTTCCTTTTTCATTTTGTGCACCGAAGGTTTATCCCGAACTTTGAATTGGATGAAGAAAGAAAAATAGTTATTATAGGGTCAATATGTGAAGAGGGCACCGCCTATTACTCATCTCTTTTTTGTAGATAGTTTTCTTTTCCTTCAAAGTTAATTAAGAGAAATCAAGCTAATATTATAAAAGTTTTGCGATTGTACTCTCTTCTGGCAGATCAAAAAATTAACTACAAGAAGTTTGTCATCTATTTTAGTTGTAATACTCTACATGCTGCTATAAACATACTTATTAGTAAGTTTAATGTGAGTCAAGTGCTCTATCATTCAAAGTATTTGGGAATTCAAATTACATTTACTGTCTTTCCCAACTTGTACTAAAAAAAATTAAAAAGGATTGTCATCATATTGTTTTCTAGATTTTGGTGAGGGTGATAGTGAGACCAAAAGTAAGATTGATTGGGTAATTTGGAAGAAGAATTGTATGTTGAAAATGAGTGGGGGTCTTGGTTTAGGGATGATCAAACTTTATGGGCTAAACAAGACTGACGTTTGTTAATTGAACCAAATACACTTTGGCAAGAGTGATACAAGATAAGTTTTTTCACTCAACTTATTTTCGAGTGTCCAAAAAATGGTTCGTATACTTTGAGGTGTGGTGTTGTGAGCTTTTTTCTTAAGCATTGAAGTGGAGGATTGATGTTCTTAGGGAAAGGATTGACAAAATCTTGTTTGGGGATTGATTTTAGTAGGAGTTTATATATTTAATTTTCACTTATTTTATATTTCAATCAAAATAAATAAATAATCTAGCCAATAATTTCTTTAATCGTGTTTCATTCCACGAATTTTATTTAAAAAATTTTAATTTTAATTGATTAATTCTACTGACTTAAAAATAACAATAATATATTTATTTTTATTTCCTAACTTTTTTTTTTTTTTTTTTTTTGAGAACCCATGTAATTTCTATCATACGGTAAAAAGATTTTTGTTTTGATTAATTAATCTTACAATTTAAAAAACAATAATAAATTGATTTTTTATTTTTTAACATGTAATTTATAATCTTAATACTTTTCATCTCATTTGAATACTATTGTATTGTTAGTTATGTATAGGTTTAATATATTTTATTTTATATTATATTGTTTAATGGACAAAATGTCTAGCAACTAACAATTTATTATGTATAAATTGTATGACTTTTTTTAAAGATTAATTCACTAATTTCACTATTTGTTTGGATGAAATGATTGTTTGTGAATACATTGTATGTAGTTTAGTGTCGGGTGAAGAATGTTTTTCTTCATGACCACGTGCTTTTTCCATGTTGTTCAATTAACTTTTCATACGACAGATTTCATCTTCTCAAGTTTGTCGGCTTCTTCCGGCCACCTACCGTCTTTGCAAGTCAATTTGCTTTCGTAAGTTTGTCATAGGTGTTGCATCCATGTTTAGTGATGTTAACTTCGTCCCTGGCTGATAAGATTATGACGCGATTCAGATCGTCATTATTCCATAATCGACCGTTGAGGCACCAGTTATACACCATTTGGCTCTGCCTCCCTGAAAGTTGTTGTTTCGAACCGTAGTTTCAGTGAGTCTCCCAATCATCTCTAACTTATTTCCTTATGCTATCTCCTGGATAATGTCTACTCCCACATTCTCATCTTTATCTTTTCAATTAATTTCATATGTTCTAAGAATTGATTCAATTATTAGGCCATTTGTTGCAGTTTGGTTTCTAATGTTGCATATCTTTTGTCTGTTCGGGTAATGGCACCATGCTCTCATTTTTCAGTTGAACTTGATTTGAATGGAGTTGGTCTCGGTTTTGCTATTCTATTTTGCATACAACAATCCTTCGTGATGCATGTTCATTATCGGAACCGTCATTATGCACTTGTGGGTCGTGGCTCCCCGCGTTGGTCATGATTCTCGTTTGATATGCATGGACTCCTTATAGAGTCAACTCATGATATCAAATATGGTCTCAAATTGTATATTTGTTGTTGAGTAAAAATTAACTTGCAAAAGAGAATTTAGGGGTGAGAAGCCAGTGAACTAATATTGACGCATGCCCAAGTTAGAAATCTCTTTTCTTGAATTAGATAAGTATTTTGTGAGTAGTGTATTTCGTCGTACCTTCCTCATCATCCTTTGGGTATTTATTCAAGTGCAATATTGTAACTTTAAGATGTGGTGATATTGTAACGATTATTCTATTTATTCATCGTTTAAAAAGACTGTTTCTCATTGACTGCTTCACCTTTAGAGCTTGGCTTCTCTCCACGTGGCACGGAGGCTAATAGCTCGGATTAGCTACGACTGGGTGCCAACCCATTACGATGGGCCGACGGTGTCGCTTGATCGTTCCCTTCTTGGTTTTCATCGAGCCTTTTTTTTTTTATGGGCTTGGCTATTTTACTCGTATACCAAAATAAAAATTCAAAAGACACGTAAAGAGTAATATTGAACATAATTGAGATATTAAGATTAAAAATATTTGACTTAAAACTAAAGAATCAAATAAAAACTCACTCAAAATTTATAGACTAAAAATGTATTTCTAATAATTTCTTAGTCATACTTATTCGAGATACACTTAGACAAACTTTTTTTTTTAGTACATATTGGGGGAGGAGGGATAAATATTGATTCTAAAGATGGAACTTGTGACGCTGGTGTTGAACTGGTTTATAACCAAACAATGAAACGATTGCGCCACTGACCTCATTTGGTACACTTAGACAAACTTCAAACTTATCATAAAATTGAATTTTAAGTTTTTTTTTAACCAAGGAACATTTTTGTTTGGAAATTGACAAATTGACAAATTAATATTGCAACTGAGTCTCGAACCTAAGACATTGGGGGCCACTCCTTAGAGACATATAACCAAGATACTTAGAGTGTCTTCAAATGAATCTTACAAGTAGGTATGGAACTTGAGACCTTAAGACCCTCAAAACTAAGATTTAACTCAAAAACAATTTTAAGCTTCATTAAAAGAAAAATTGTCAATAAAAGCAATAAACAAATGTGTCTATGACTAATAGTTCAGATGTTACATGTACAAACTAATAATTAAAATGTTTTGAGTTTTAATTCTCCTTGTTGATTGAATTAAAAAAAAAAAAAGACTTGATATGTTTGAATCTTCTTTTCTAATTATTTTTTAATAAAAAATTATTGAAGCTAAATTTTTTTTATTGAAATCTAAAGATTATGTTTTGTGACCAAAGTTAAATATTTGGAAGGAAGGCTAAAATGAAAATACATCACCATAATATAATACATATTTATTGAAACTTAAAATTCGTCCTTAAATAAAAATGATAAAAAAAAGGCAGAAAACTGACGCTCAATACAATAGGAGCACACAAAAGGAAAAAACATATATCAATAACTAATTTGATTATGGTGGGCAACTCAAATTTAGATAAATAAAATATTTAAACCTAGATAGGAATGGATTATTATTATTATTAGGTTAAAATATCATTTTGGTCCTTCAACTATGAAACTTGTTTTATTTTAGTTCTCCAACTTTCAAAAATTCAAAATTAATCCTCCAAACTTTCACAAAAGCTTAAATTTTGTCCTTGGAGTTAAATGGCTGTTATGTTCCGTTAAAAAAAAATAATAATAATGTTTTTTTCTAAATTTTAATCCTTCTCTTTCTGGATTTCTCATAACTTTCTCTCTCCTCCTTCGTCAGTTT
>JBBMKA010000022.1:1296765-1321075 GCA_037833695.1 Sechiopsis laciniata | reverse complement strand
TTTTTATTATTATTATTATTATTTTGAGATACTTTTCAATTTAAGAATTTAAAAGGCAAGATTACCAACATTTAATAAAATTTGAAGATTGATTAATCGAATTAAAAATTGAAAGCAATCAATATTTAACAAAGTTTGAAAGATTGATCCATCAAATGTAATGTTAAAGAGAACACAAATATTAGTACTAATATTTGTTGATTTTCTTATATTTGCAAGCATCCAAATTAGGTTGTGTGCAATAATGCGATTAATTTATATAGAGAATGCAGATATACATAGAGATCAATTTTGTTAGTATTTTTAAAAAAGAAAGATTCCAGTCATTAGTTTTTTTTTTTTTGTTTTGAGTTACAACAATTGGTGGTAGAGGGATTCAAACCGTGTGACCTCTTGGTCATTATGTGTATAATGATACCGTTAAGCTAATTCTTTTGTTGGCATGATCATTAGTATTATTGAATCTTGTCGTATACTTTTTTATAATACTCAATATTGATGAAAATTTATAATACAATATTAAAATGTGTTCATGAGTATTTATAATATAATATTAAAAAGTATTTATGATGGTGGAATATTTTAGTCATCTTTTTAAATGAGTGGTTGGAATGGGCCTGGCCCATCTAATTTGAAGCCCTAATAAGCATAGGAATATAAAGAGGCTTGTATGGCAATAGGCGCAAGTTGCCTCCGTGACCAAACAGCTTCGGAGTTTTTCTCCCTTATCCTGGATTAGGGTTAACTCTTCCGACTAACAGATTTTGAAGGGCGCCAACCAAAAACTCTTTGCAATTCCCTCCCATTCCTCAGCACAGCTTTAACAAACAGGTAAAAACCAACTCAACATTTCACTCTTCGACTAAACCTCTCCATTGAAATCTCTTCTTGCGTTTATTCTCTCTGTTTTCTCTGCTTGTTTTTCTCTTCGCCGTCGGACAATGCCGTTCTTCGACGGTAAGTTTTTGATGTTTTTGTGATGTGAAAACGTTTCGGCATTGTGTTGAAATATGATCGGAACTTTTGGATAGTAATCTAGAAGTTGAATTTGTTCATGATCGGATGAAGGTGTGTTCAGTTGGAGAGGACTTGGATTTCTGTGATCTTTTTAGCTCTTTTTTCTTTTTGGATTTAGATTTCTGGAATGTACTTAATTCTGAAGGATTTTGAAGAGATTTTGAGCAGTTAGGGTTGCATGGAGAGGATGTAGATGCTCCTTGTGGCGATGAGTACATTATTTTTGCTTTTGATTTAACCTGATCTTGATTATGGCGTATACATTCTTAGACTCTTAATGCATTTAGCTGCTTTGTAATCCTCCGTTGCATCGTTTTGTTTGGTAATCTGCGTCAGGTTATCTAATCGGAGCTGCTTTGGCAGCAGTGTATGACTTTTAGCGGTTCATTGCATCTTAAGTAGTATCAATTGCACGACCAATTTGCTTTTAATTTTGTGTGAAAGTCTTTATAAATCTCCGAAGAGATCCATTCAGATTCCTGTTTGGAGTTACATTTTTCTGAGGATTCAATGGTCTTTTTTTAATTTTGAATGATTTGCTACTCTCATGTCCTCACTCTTGAGCATAGTTACAGCTTAGAAGTGAAGTTATTCATTTGACGCTTCAATCTTTTTTTGAAGTTGAGCATTTAGGGTTCCATTTAATCTCCTAGGTAAACGTCTTTGCAAAGGCCACTTCAAGAATCTAGCTTGCACCTTGTATAATTTTTTTTTTTTTTTAATATCTGTGAGTCTCTGAGTGGGACATACTGCCCCCTACAACATTTGAATGTCAAGAAAATTCTTATAAAATTAATTCTTAGGCAGGTGGCCACCGTAGAATAAACCACTAGGCACCTTGTATAAAATTATAAATCATGTTTTATGAGTTTTTGTTTTGCAACTCATTGGATGACTAATCTAAGACTGTTAATGATATCTAGAAGAAGGAATGGGTAACCAAAGTACTCCAAGCCATGAACGCTCCAGAACATATTGGACACCAGTAATGGAACGTTACTTTATTGATCTCATGTTGGAGCAGCTTAACAGAGGAAACAGGAGTGGGCACACTTTCAACAAGCAGGCATGGTCGGAGATGCTTATGATGTTTAATACAAAATTTGGATCTCAGTATGATAAAGATGTTTTGAAGAGTCGTTACACAAATTTGTGGAAGCAATTCAATGATGTAAAGAATCTATTAGGTCATAGTGGTTTTTCCTGGGATGAAAGTCGACAAATGGTAATTGCTGATGACTATGTTTGGGACATTTACATTAAGGTAAAATGTTTTATTTATGAAGAATTAATCTGTAAGTGTGATAGTGACTTGCTGTGATTTTAAATGACGGCATAATTGGCAGGCCCATCCAGATGCACGATCCTATAAAACTAAAGTAGTGCTGAATTTTAGTGATCTATGCCTGATATATGGATATACTAATGCTGATGGAAGATACAGTCGGTCAAGTCATGATATAGACCTTGAAGATGATGTCCAAGCTGTAACTACAGGTAAAAATGTTCTGTTATGGATTTGTGTCTTAATCCTTGTTAAATACATAGCATGCATCGACTATTAAATAATTTGGGACTTGCCTTCAATTTTCAGGTGATGGCATTTCTTGCCCTGCACCTCCTGACCGTCCAAAGATAGACTGGACGCCAGAAATGGACCGGTATTTCATTGAGCTTATGCTAGATCAAGAAGGAAGAGGCAATAAGACGTCTAATACATTCAATAAGCAAGCATGGACTGATATATTTGCAATGTTTAATGATAAATTTGGTCCTCAACATGGTAAAAGGGCGTTAAGACATCGATTTAAGAAATTATGGAAATACTACAATGATATTATGAATCTGCTTCAACAAAAGGGATTTTGTTGGGATGAATCCCAACAAATGGTTGTTGCTGATGATGATATTTGGGATGCTTATGTCAAGGTATCTCTTCACTAGTTGTTACATAACATTAGAAGTTATAAAAAACCATGCTTATTTATTTTTCTTTTAGTATTTTGATGGGCTTTATTGAATGCAGAAACACCCATTTGCACGATGTTATAGAATGAAAGCCTTGCCAAACTACTATGACTTGGCTCTCATATATGGGAATTTAAATAATAATGAGAATCAGAGTCATTTGCATCTAGATAAAAACCTTCAAGACATATCAGAGGTAAAGGGTGGTGAGTCACAATTTCTTTATAAACATCTTATTATCTTTACAAAGCTTTTGAGAACCAATTGAAACCTTGCGATGGAGAATACTTCTAGAAAATTAACCTAACCTATGTCATTCACATTTTGCAATCTAGACCATATACAACTGAAAAGGAGTCGTTTATCTTTTTTCTTTGTTCATTGAACTAGGTAGATGAACATTTTAGTTTGGAACTCTTGATGGTCAGTACTGAAGTTTTGTTTTGTTTTTTTTCCTCTTCTGTTTTGTAAGTAGTTAAAATAATGCATGTGAATTGAATATTTGCATCCATTCACATTGTAGACATAATAAAAGTATTATGCACCTACAGGAGAATCAAATGAGAATACAACGCCAACTGCCATTGATCGTACTAGAACATATTGGACGCCCCCGATGGATCGTTATTTCATAGACTTATTACTTGAACAGGTGCATAGGGGCAATAAAATAGGTCAGATATTTGTAAGTCCTGCTTGGGCTAACATGGTTACTGCTTTCAATGCCCAATTCAGAGCTCACCATGACAAGGATGTGCTGAAAAACCGATACAAACATTTGAGACGGTTGCATAATGAAATAAAAAATCTTCTTGAACTGAAAGGATTTTCATGGGATGAAAATCGCGAAATTGTTACTGCTGACGACCATATTTGGGATGCTTATACCAAGGTTTTCACTGTTCTCACTTAATAGTTCTGAGGTGTTATTATTATTTTTGTTTACCCTTTTCCCCTTTGTGCTCGTGTATTAAATGTACAGGAACACCCTGATGCTCGATCATATCGAGTTAAAACTGTACCAAGCTATGACAAGTTATGTATTATATTTGGTGAAGAATGTTCTGACAGAAGGTATAGCCGTTTGGCCCAAGAAGCCGATCCAAGTAATGACGTACCTGTTCTGATGACTGGTATGCATAATTTACTGATATCATCTGAATTGTGAGTTATGTTGCTTGGAGCTCAGAAATATGTTACTTTTTAGTGCTTTATGTTTCTGTATTTTGTGTAGATGTAAGGAAAAATGATGAATTGCTTGTTGGACTTTTTCCCGTGATTGATTGGACACCACAGATGGATCGCTCCTTAATTGATCTTATGCTCGCTCAATTGCAAGAAGGAAATACCTTTGGGCAAGCATTTAATGAGCAAGCATGGACTCACATGATTATTTCATTCAATGAGAGGTTCAAACTTCAATGTGACAGATACGTTCTAGAAGATCGTTATTTCGGGTGGATGAAGCAATATAACGATATCAACAATCTTCTTAATCGCAGTGGGTTCGTGTGGGATGAATCTCAACAATTGATTACTGCTGACGATGATATCTGGGAAGTTTATGGAAAGGTGACTTCATTTTCCAATATTTTAATACAGAAGATATTTTCGTTACACTTTCACAGCAATTCCCTGAACTTGTTCTTATAGATCTGCAAATTATAGTTTATTTTTGTAGGAAACAAAACCATTTTATTGATAAATGAAAGTATTACCATAGGCTGCCTACTGAAACGACAAAAACAAATCAAAAGACTATGAAAGCTAAGAAAGACAACAAAAGATTGTTAAAATCAAGCTAATCTCTGTTTGTAAAAAACTATAATAGCCTTGAAAAACAATATTTTAAAAAATGGAGTCCAATTGTGTGAAAAACAGCGGATGATCATGATAATGAGACTGGAGGAAATCGTCATCTCGTAAAAATAGTTAAAATGTGCGTAAGCTGGCTCAGACACTCACAGTTACAAAAAAAAAAAAAATGTAACTCCACCCCAATCTTCATGTAGATGTGGAGCTTGTATTGTATTGGATTGATGTATATAGGTTTTGGAGCTCCCCAATCCATTTCGTTAATTTCTGCATTATTAGCTGAGGAAAAGTTCAACCTTGTTGAGTAAATAAGACTGATCTAATGAACAACATTTTGCAGGAGCACCCAGATGCCCTCTCGTATAAAGGCAAATTCCTAAGCTACTATACTGATTTGTGCAAGATTTTTGGAAACGTATTAAATCGAGGAGTCAATAGTCAGTGTACGGACGAAACCGATAACGACAATGTTGAAATAAAGATGGAAGGAAATGAACATTTACTACTAACACCAACAGATATTCAACTTTCTCAACCGAGAAAGCGTCCTGCAGAGATGGCATCACTGGACACAGGGCTCACCAAGAAAGTGCATAGAACCAAGAACGGAGTGCAGAAAGCTCTCTCCGAGATGGCGGGTGTCGTCACACGATTGGTGAACATGAAGGAGCACCATAACTACAAAGCAGTTGAAGGTGCCATCGATGCGCTTCAGGCTATACCGGACATCGATGATGAACTTATGTTGGATGCTTGTGACCTTTTAGAAGATGAAAGGAAGGCAAAAACATTTTTGGCTTTGGATGCACCCCTCCGAAAGAAGTGGTTGCTAAGAAAGCTTCGTTCGCAATAGGAGAAATAACAGGTAAGTTTAAGAATATTGTTTTTAATTTCACATGTTTTGTTCTGGATTTAATTTATCCATCTCTCCTTGACAGATTGATAAACATGTGGTTATAAGTTAAACTTTATACATGATGGAGTATAAAAATGGGGGAGAAAAAAAAAATCAGCCCAACTCCAACATTTTCTTCTTTTTTTTAGGAGAACTGAATTATCGACTTTTAAGTTGGTAATTGGAATGTTACCTAACTGAACAGGTTTTAGTTCAAGGAGGAGAATAAAACCACCATTTTTTTTTTTTAAACTTTTAACAATAATTGGGGATAGAAAATTTGAACTCTTGGTTAGCAAAATATCACATGAACGGTGGTTACTTTTATAATTAGAATGCTGCTTATTTTGGCAACTGAACTATGTTTGGATTGGCTCATCTCTAGCACTTTTTAGTTGTTTGCTATATATATTCTTTTTCTTTTCTTTCTTTTCTTTTTTTTTTGAATAAATTATTTTTCTTTGTTAAACGAGATATTAGTTTCAGAATTATCGGTAGTTAACGTACAAGTTTGTTGGATTTTCTAGTGCTCAAAATAATTTAGTAAAGTGAATTGAAATTTCTCGAGTTTGCTGATAACCAAATAAACGTACGAGTCACTTAGAAATTGTATATTCTTTTTTAAAGCAAGTGTATTTAATAAATAGTTTGTTTTGGATCCTTTACAAATATATATATATATATATATTTGAGTTTTAATTTTACGGACTGACATAAATATTTGGACAAATGGATATTTAAAATAACTTTCTCTGATTTTTTTTTTTTTAAACTTCTAACCTTATATCATTTGAACAAGAGGCTCAAGAAAAAATACATTTTTAGCAAACAATATGACAAATTTTTTTTTTTTTAAATTGAAATTTAGCCAGTTAATTTTAGATTAATCTTAAATTGACCTATGAATCAAAAGATTTTTCTATTGACCGACAAATGTAATAATATGATCAAATTATTGTCTAACAGCATTGTTGAAATATATATGAGATGACTTACAAAGGTATTCACGATATTAAAAAAAATTCTAGTAAGACTTTCATTTGAGGTGTGCAAATCTCATACAAAATTGAGAATAAGGAAATTCAAGACCATAACCTCTTAGTTAATCAGTTGTATATAATGTCGATTAAGAAAATTGGCCTTTCAAAATTACTTCTAAACCTATCAACAACCAGGACAATGCAGCAAAAATTACCGGAAAGCGTGTAATTCTCAAAATACATAACTTTAATAATTCAAGCAACTTCTAAAGGAAAAGAAAGGTATGGAGTAAATACGAGTTTCACTCACACACAGAACCGAGACAATTGGATGAGCCTCTATCACGGTAAAAATACGTACGTTTATTCTGTTCTATCTGATGATTTGACTGCTGCAAACTTCTTCATCAGCTCTACATCTTACGCCGCAACAAGTTTTTGGATATCTTTCTGAAAAACAGAACGTAATTAGAATAGCAAAAGTTGAAAGCTAGATTAATTACAATTTACAACCCCCCCCCAAAAAAAAAAAAAAAACGCTTTCTTTTGAACGATGCATCAACACCTAGCACATTCTTTTATGACAAAAACTTAGGTCATGCCTAATTTTTTGAGTCACATTTTATTTTTCTAGTTTCTTGAGTTTAAAATAAGAGAAGAGTTTATGTGACGCCTTGTTATGACCTATCTTTTCATGCTCACATATGTTATCCAATTTGGGTCATATTTTATTTTGTTTTAATTTTATTTTTCTATTTTTTGGGATAAAAGACTGTGGCTCAAATTAAGTCACATATGTGGACATGGAAAGATAAGTCATGTCACAATACGATCTAAACTTTTCTTTTCATTTTTTTATAGGAAACAAAAACATTTCATTGATAAAATGTGTTACAGATGCGAAGAGAGTCTGGTTCTAAGCATATAACAGCACACATGACTAATCAGAAATAAAAATAAAAACATAGTTAACTTTTCAGATTTACCCATCTGCAAAAATTCCTATCTACCAAAAGAGTAGGATAAAAGATCTCATGATCACTACATACATTCTTTCATTATTCATCAAGTTTTTGTAACATATTTAAATATTCGACTTAGAATTAGGGGAAACAGCGCATGCAAACTAGCATAAACTTTCACATATATCAAAGTAACAATATGAAAGCAAAATATCAAAGTGGTATCGGGACTGGTATTTTATGAGTTATCAGTGACTAGAGAAATAAGCATTGAACAAATAAATTGGAGAGATGAAGAACACAATTTAATAGCTAAAACATCCAAAGCTTACAAAAGTTAGATGATGCAATAAAATACTGAATTGTCCGCCTAAAATGAAGAAAAACCAGGCAGGCATACCTCAATTTGAAAAGGCGATGTTGTTGGCGGGTATCTCTCGACAACTTTACCATTTTTGTCGACCAAAAATTTCTCGAAGTTCCACTTGATAAGGTCGCCTAAAAACCCTCCAGCACTTGATTTGAGGAACTGATATACTGGGGCAGTACTTGGACCATTGACATCAACCTGTTGTGAAGCAATTCTATTATTATTTTGACAAGTTCACATTAAAGAACATTCCATGACAATGTTCACAGATGGTGTACCTTGTCAAAAATTGGGAACTCTGCTTTGAACCTTGAGCAGGCAAACTGCTTGATTTCTGCGTTGGACCCTGGTTCTTGGCCCCCAAATTGGTTGGAAGGAAAAGCCAAAATTTCCAATCCTACCCTCCAAACAAACATACATACATAAGATTGGGATGGTGAGTACATTTCAGATATAAAAAACGATATCATCATTTTTATCCTGAACCAAACACGAACTCTCCATTTACTTGGCTGAACCAGATATATTTTTTTTAAATACGTCGTCATAGAATGGTCTAGTAATCAAAACGACGAACTAAGAATAAATGAGTTCAATCATTGATGGTCATCATCCTAGGAATTAATCTTATTCGTATTGTAGAGTCAAGTGATTATCCCGTAAGATAAGTCGAGGTGTGCAAAAGCTAGCCCACACACTCATGGATATTATATAAAAAAAAAAATTGTACAGATATATGCAGTTCTCTTAACCAGATGTCAAAAGTCAACAACTGAAATTGTATATCTAATGAGATACAGGCATCATTGGACTTCGAGCTCCAAACTATATAACCTACGTGGATGATATTTCTATGTGTTCTTGCAAGTTCTTAGTATAATACGTGTGGTAAAAACTACAAGAAAGGTTCATACATTCGCAGGGGATATGTCCAGCATAGCAGGGTTGATGCCATTTTTCATTTAAGAAATGCCTAAGTAGAAATGAACTCAAAATGGTTTAGTGTCGAGGTAGGATGGTGTAACAACAACTTATTCAGGCATATAAACCCAAAATTAGGAAAAGCAATCCTGTCCTCAATTGCAATAACCATCTCATAAGCAACTATCATGGAGTGACCTAGTGATCAAAGAGGATCTTGGAGTGCTTAAGGTTATGGGTTCAATCCATGGTAGCCACCTACCTAGGAATTAATTCCTTACGAGTTTCCTTGCATCCAAATGTTGTAGGTTCAGATGGTATGTCCCGTGACATTAGTCGAGATACGCGCAAGTTGGCCCAAACAGTCACGAATATCAAAAAATAAAAATAACCATCTCATAAGCAAAAAAAATGCCTCACAGTCATTGATGGGAAAATAACACTTTTTTATGATTGGGAATCAATGCTTCGCTCCTATATATCGGGGAACCCGTGCCCGTCTCAAGGTCTGGATCCAAAAGACAACAAGAAATTTTACAATTAAGCTCGACTTGTGAGTTTCGAACCTGAGCTTCCAAGGGAGCATACCTTGGAGGCCCCAAGGCTGCCCCTTGAGGTTGGAAAAAAAACACATATTAGATGAGTCGGAACAAATTATGATCAGCCTATTGGTCAAGAGAGTCTTGGAGAACTAAGAGGTGAGTTCAATCCATGCTGGCCACCTACAATTAATTATCTACGTGTTTCTTTGACAACCAAATGAAGTGTGGTCTGACAATTGTCTCATTTTGTGAGAATAGCCGAAATGTGTGTAAGCTAACCCCGATCGAACATTCACAAATATTTTTTTAAAAATGAAACAAATTATTTGCCGGCTGTTATTTTGAGTGTCGATAACTAATACAATCCCTTCCACGACATTTTCATACCTTGAGCCTTATACTTCTCATACAGGTGAGACAGCTCTGAGTAATTTGCAGTCGTCAACCCACTGTCATCAGCAAAAGAAATCTTCAATTATTATCAACATACAAATTCATAATAAAATTTTCAGGAAACTCAATGGCATAATTTAAAGCTACGCGTCTAGACTAACCAAAGTTAGCAATTAGCATACCATTTAGAAGCAACATTTACTATCAGGAGAACCTTCCCTTTGAACTTGTTCAGAGAAACATCTTTTCCATCAATATCCTGCACCACAAAACAATCCTTAAATGTCTCGATCATCCCATCCAAATCCAATCTGAAATTTTCTATTCGAAACAATATTCCTACAATTCAAACTTTTTCGTTGTCAAGAAAATCCATAGAAAATTAATAAATAGATGATAGCTCCCAATTCATCACCTCTTAGTTTCCTTGCACTATCCTAACCATAGTTTATCTCATGACGGTTAAACTTACATTTTTTTTTATATTATATGTACACAGTACATGTATATTCCACACAACAAATCTTCTTTATCCTCTTGACATGAGATTAAGCGGTACAGAAAATACTTGCAAGTTTCCGAACGAACTACAATTAAGCATCAACTCCTGCTAACGTGAATATCAAATCACCACATAAAACTGTACCTCTTCAAACAAAATCCACAACAATTCCAAAATATTCACAGAGAAACAAACAGCATCTAAACCACAATCCACCAATCCGGATGAACAATACTAAAGAATTATCAGTAAACAGAAAAGCACCTTAACAGTGAAATCATAAATACTCTTCTCCGTATCCGCCCTGGCAGAAACACCGGAAAATCGAGCTATGGAGAAAGCACGGCGAGAAATCGACGACTGGAGAGGCAAATCATGGCGCATAAAAGCGGATTTCGAAGCTCCAAGCGAGGTTTTGACGGAAGGAATCAAGGTAGCCGCCATGGAAGGCCAAGAAGCAAGAGAATTACAGAAACTGGATCTGGATTGCGAATAGACATTGAAAGGAACCGCGAAAGTTGCAGAGAAAGACATGGAAGCTCAGTGAAGTCGGTGGATGGGGAATTTTTTGGTGAAGAAGAAATTGTGTATATCACATTTTTTCAATGGGGGATGGATTTTAATGCGGGTGTGGTTACACGTGTTATTATCTATCTAATTCAATTTATTATTAAACTGGAGGTTGGCTGATTTCTCAATTTAATAATAAGGTTGAACTAACACATTTATCATTTATGTCTCTACTTTCACATTTGCTTTTCTATTTTTTCATATATATATCTTCTCCGATTTTTATTGTGTACTTACAAAAACGTATACAATTGGGCTTTAAAATTAAATTTCTTTTTTTTTTGCATTTAAATGCATGTCTACTCAAGAGATGATTTTTACTCTCGATAATGTTCTTTCATATTCTACGAGTTTACCTAATTAATAATCAATATTGTTTAAAAAAAATCTTCTACACAAGCATACATTTGAGGACACCTTTTAAAAAATTTGAAAAAATTCGTAAAATAGCCTAGATTCAAGGTGATTTCTTCTCTCATAACCACATTCAATATCTAATTACTTTATTTTGAATATTTTATTCTTTTTTAATGGGATTCAAATTAAGTTTTTTTTTTTAAGAAAAATCAGAATTTATACTGAATAACCACTATATCTCGTATTTTATTGTTAACTCAAATTAAAATTTGAAAAAATCTCTATATAAACAATATTGAATGACAAAAAGATGAATTTTTAGAGAAAAAAAATTATGTTACCTGACCACATTCTACCTTAACGGTTGAAGATCAGAATTCTATGATCTTTTCGTCAACGTTGACTGTCTTCATACTCACGATCATTGTTGAATATCATAATTCTACAACATCTCTGATCCATACATTTGCAATTCTCCTTAAATTTCACATCGCAAGGATTTTGGTTATGCAACAATGGAGGTCACGTCTATCTAGTTGTCTTCAATTGGGTATGGGATGAAAGAGATATCTACTCTAACTATAAGACGATGATGATGAAATAGCATACGGTGCGGCAATTAGTCAACTTATCGATTTAGTTGCATTCGCGCTTAATATTGGCAAAAGATTGACCATAGCCGTAATGTGCAGCGGATTTTCTAGCGTCATGTATAACGATTACTTCATCATTGTAGAAAATGTACTAATGCACACTGAGACGTACACACACAAACAACTCTGATGCCCCAGTTGCGTTAAAAGTTGAGCTCATATTGTCAAACAAGGATGAGTTGAAGAAGTTTCTATGCAAACTAGTATTGAGCAAGAGACAATAATCTTGAGGCGTCATGCATATGTAAGGATTTGTACTCCTGGTCAACATAGTAGACTGATAGTGAATTATATTATGTAGGTAGCTATACGACACATGAGGTTACAACGACAACTAGTTCAAATATTTATTCAAGTGTAGATGATAATGCAGACTTACCCGATTTATTGGTGGGAGAAATTTCAGTCGGAGGGTCATGGCAACGAGGGGGAAAGCTCGCTGGTGTGGACGAGGATAGAACGTCACACACCAGTGGATGTATTCGATCATACTTCTTTAGGGATGGATGAATTTTGATATTTGTCCCTTTTGTGTTTGACAAGGATATCGAATGATTTTCAACCCTCAGGAACTGTGAAAGCTCCACCTGCCATATGCATTTAATTATTATTTATTTGTTATCTCAATACAAAAATCTAATTGTCATTCAAAGGCGACTATATGTATATGTATGTGTATGTAAACGACATAATGGACATTTGGAAAATATTCCAAAAATTATTATTATTTTTTTTTTATCTTCAACCTATTTTTTCATATGCATAATACGACTCTATCCGTTATAGGTTAAAAAAAATTTAATTCAAATTCTCAATGAGTTTGTTAGAGTCTATCTATAATGAGATTATCAAACAAATAAAAAAAAATATCACAAAAAAGATAAAATTGTCATTTTCAATATATTCATTCAATTACTAAATTTTAGACATAAATTTAAACAGTGTAGAAGAATAGACATTTCATGTTTATTTTATAAAAAAAATAGACATTTGCCTAATTGTTTCTAGTCAAAAACTTATTTTTAAGATTGAATTTATGATCATAAACTTGAATTATATTATAACTAAGTCAACAAGCCACACAACTCTTTGGATAATTTTAAAATTAAGTGGATTCAACGATAATAACAATAATGATTATTATAAGAAGAGATCAATTATTAATATATTTCTAAATTTTAAATAAAAAGGTTAACAACTAATAATTTTTGTGGGAAATAATTTTGGTTCTGCACTTTATATATTTTTTTGAAATCGGTTCTGTACTTTTTGTTTTGTTTTTTGTTTTTTGTTTTTTGTTTTTTTTTTTTTGAGAATATACTTCATATTTTGTTTCATTCTAATAGTTGTATTTTTTAATATCCACTTTAATTCATGTATTTTTAATTTGGTCATTATAATAGGTTACATATATATATAGAAATTAATTACAAAAACAAAAAACAAAATATAAGAAATCACATAAAGTAAATATATTTTCTAAAATTTATGGAATGAAAGGTATCAAAACACACTTCCAAAAATAAAAGTTAGCTAGACACTATCGTATGATAGTTGAGGACAGGTGTGGATATTTTCAAGTATATTAGAGAGAAGTTTGATTCCTTGATTATAAAAGCAATATATATAATTTGTTGAAGCAACAAATATTTTAAATATAATAAAATATACCAAAAATGATATTTTTTAACCAAATTTAAATAAATCACGAAAAGGCCACAGATGCATTAGCTTAATAATATTATGGTATATATTGAAATGGCTGATGTTCGGATGATCTTTTGTTTGGTAATCCAATTTAATGTACAAGTTCGATCTCTAAAATCGATATTTAACTGTCATTCGGAAGGAAGACTACACGCACTTTTGCCGATGACATTAAACTGGGTCAAAACAATTGGGTCCAGTACACAATACCACATGGGCTAGCGAATCGAGCCCACAAAATATATGCAGTCCCATTTCGAAAGCCCATTGGGCTATAATAAACCGATTGGACTAGGCCCATAAAAATATTTATAAATTCAGTGTTCAAATAATTACACTATTTTATTTCACAAATATTTAATTCAATTTTTTTTGGGTCAATTAGGTAAATGGCTAGATTTTAAAAAATTATTAGGAAAATAGCTAAATTTATTTAGACTTTAAATGAATGTATAAATTTAGATTTTAAAATTATTTTAATTATTAATTGAATAATCGTGGACAATTATACCCTTATAATTAATTTAATTTTTTTTATTTATCTTAATTAAAAATAAGATTCACTCCTGATAACTTAGGAATATTTAATGAATTATCTAATTTAAAATTTAAAATTAGAAGAAAAAAATATCAATCATAATCCATCCAAATCTTTGCAACTTTTAAATTAAAAAAAAAAATTTAAAATAATCAATAAAAAGAAATTGTTAGATTCTCCCATTTAAAATCTAGAACAAAAAAATGAAAACAAAAAGAGAAAGAGATGATCAAACCACTTATGGACAAAATATATACCATGACATAATTGCAAACTTCACACTCTTATGAGTTAAATCTATTATACATACCTTGAGACTATTGCAATGCAATTACTTATTAAGAGTCTTGAATTAAATTGAACAATCTGAGATATCCATGTTGTATATCTATGTATCCACTAATATGATATCAATAAGAATGGACATGCAAATCCACCAAAATCTTTGCCATATATTGTTTTAGGGATTTGAAAACTATAAACAAATATTTGAAAATTGGAAAATATGAGAGGGTGATAGAAAGACTTATGAACATATGTATATACCATATACATATCATATACATACCATGATAGAATTGTAGACTTGGTCGGTGTTCTGTTGTGAGCTTCCATTTGTTGTACATATAATCAGGACTATTATAGTGATTTCAACAAAAATATGGTAGATGATGTAATTCATACCATTTGCAAACTTGCAGAGGGAGATACTTGTGATTTTAAAGTTTTTGCCCCGTTTGTAACTAAGAAAATAAGTTGGGATTGATAATGTGGTTCCATAAACAATATCAATAAGTGTTTTTTTTTCTTGTAATTTAAGCAGATGATCCTTATCCTTCCAACATCCATTGAATGCAGTTGTTATAAGCAAAACTTCCATTTATGAGATCCTTAAAGCTTTGAAACTGTGGAAGACGATGGGTTGAGATGGAGGTTACCTATCCTATTTGCATATTATTTGAGGATCTTGAAACAAAACAAAAGATGAAAGCATAAAACAACACAAAAGATCAGAAAACATAGAGTATAAAATTCACGAAAAGAAGATAGGGCAAATTGCAAAGATGAAGAAAGAAACTTATGAAATTGGATAAAAATGATAGATATGATTGCAAGAGAATGTAACGTGGGGATCAAGATTGAAGGATAAGAGCATGAGATTGAGACTAGATACGAGCAACAGAGGAATTGAGGTTATTTTGAGTAGGTGAATTTATTTTGGACTATAAATTTGTGGATGGTGTTGTTGCCTCATGGTGGCTGTGTGATTTTTCTTATAAGAGATGAATTGGCCTTTACATTGTTTAAAGATGTTTAATCAAAGAAAAAAATTAAGTAAACCACATGAGAAATCATTTAAAGACGTTGAATCAAATTGTAAAAGATATTTGATATTGAGATACTGATTTGATAACATATTTAAATATAAATATAACAGTTTAGATATTATGAAAACAAATCATTGTTATTTGGTTAAGGAGATATATTTCCTACTTAATTCGTGGAGTGAATGAAGTTTATCTATTTAAAAATTAGTTTAATTGATTTTTTTATTAAATATTTTCTTATACTCTAAATTCCCATAATACTTGGGGTATTATGGGAACCAATAAATTCTCTATCCCACCATTTTTCAAAAATAGACATTTATTTAAACTCCAAATAATTTTAAATATTTTCTTAATTAATTTTAAAAACTTAGCTATTTTCTATTAATATATTTTTTTAGTACAAGTATTTAATTCAATTTAGAATAGGCTTTCTCGTAACAACAACGAAAGAGACTGGAATCCTAAAACTGAATTTAATTTTGATTAAAAAAAGATAAAAAAAAACATGTGAATTATTATGACTTCATTTGATAACCATTTGAAATTGAAGTCGTATTGCATGTGCTCCATATTTACTATAATATATTTAACTTTTTTTTAAAAGTATGTGAAAGTTAACTAAATAAAAAAAAAATCACTGTTAGAAACTATTTTTTTTATTTTAAAATTCTTGTTTAATTTATATAAATAAAGGTAAACTATAGATAATCATGTAGAAAAAAAGAATTTGGTATGGTAGTTGTAGACTTAAATTTTAAAAACAAAAAATTAACAACAAAATAATTATCAAACGAGCCTAAAAAATTAACTTGTTCAGATGCATCAGTTCAACCCAATGACCAAAAAGGTAACAGTTCGAATCTCTCAACCCCAATAATTGTAGTACAAAAAAAAAGAAGCGATATTTAACCTAAAATAAAAATTAAGGAAAATGATTTTTATTTATTGGGGGCATAATAAAAGGAAATTGATTAATTGGAAAAGGGGAATAACGGCAATAAGGGTTTCTTTGGAGATCGCGTTTCTCCTCAGTGCTTTAACCCATTTTTCTCTTTGCAGCTGCGAAGAGCGACGCAGGTAGAGATAGAATCCCCCACTCTGTCTCTATCTGTTCAAATCGAAAATCCTCCCAATCTCAATCTCAATCTCAATCTTCTTTTTCTTCGATTCTCTGCAACCTTCAACAACCAAGTGCATCGGTGAAGAAGTTATGCAGGCAGATCAGGCGGCGATAAGTTTGAGACCAGGTGGCGGCGGTGGCTTTCGTGGAACCAGATTTGCTACTCCTCGCTTTGATTCATCCTCCGCTGATTCTTCGTCCCTTCGTTCTCATGCCGGCCTTGCGTCAATCCTCAAGGTCCAATTTCATATCTGTTTGTTATACTAATAGCGTTAGGTATATGGTTTTCGTGATATTTTGTTATGTATTTTCGTATTCTTATTGAGGTGGATGTGGATTTGATTGTATAGATCTGGAGTGTGATAAAGTGTAATTTTATTTTTCCTCCCGTTTTTCAGTTGTTCGCGTCGCTTTTTTTATTTATTTATCCTGGTTGGAGCGTCAATTAAATCTACGTGGTGTTGTTTAAACTTAAATTTGATGAATGTTTGGACTTGGGTTTTTGTTGACGATGTTTTGTTTTTTCAATGGTTACGATTTTAGGTGATAACATATTATAGCTTCTATAATTCATGTTAATCCTGATTTCTTTGTTGTTTTTTGCTATATAATGATATTGTCCTAATTCTTGTCAGGGCACTCAAGTACGTGTCTGATGTAAATATGGACATAGAATATTATGTAGGATTTAGGTGGGCATAGCTTGAGTTAACGATGCCCATAAAGAACCTACATTACATATGGAATGGAATTAAAAAACTTCTAATCCAGATTCCATATGGATGTGTGAATTTGTTTGTATAGACCCGGAGTGCATTAAAGACTTAAAGTATGTTTTTTTTCCCTCTTCTTGATTTTTAGATTGTCTTCACTGGGTTGGCCTTCCTGTTGTTCATGTCCCTTGTTTTTTTGTTTTTAAAAATTTAGCCTGCTTAGAGGCGTCAATTAAAACATCGTGGTATTGTTAAATCTGATGAATGTTTGGCCTTGGGTATTGGTTAATGTAGTTTGTATTTTCAATGTTGACGATTTTAGTTGTAAATGGACTATAGCGTCTATAATTTATGTTAATCATGATTTTTTTGTTTTTTTTTTGTTTCTATAAAGTGATATTGTTCTTGTCCTAATTCTTGTCGTGTACTTGATGTAAATATGGACACAGAATACTATGTAGGATTTTAGGTGGGCATAGCTCGAGTTAACAATGCCCATAAAGAACCTACATTACATATGGAATTAAAAGAAATACAATTGGTAAATGTAACCTTATAATTTGATATGGAGCATTGATTTCAATCATGAAAAGTTTCTTATGTTAATCAAGTAGATCAGAAGCCCAATTTTTAGTCTCTATAGAGTGTAATCATGTATGTGTGTATTGTTATCTGTATTTTTTGAAATGCTTGGAATGAAATAGATGATTATTTCACTATCATTGCATCATCTCATATTGAAAATCTGAATAGATATAGAAGTAATGTCTCCATTCCTTCGATGTTTCCCGGTGCCTGGCCTAGGGACGGGCGTGGTTACCTTTGTTTAAAAAAAAAAAAAATCTGAATAGAAGTAAAATCTATGTTCCAAATCTTGACATAGGAACCACGTTGGGTTGGCTTGGTAATCAAATAGGCCATGCCTTTAGGTTTAGGTCATGCATTCAAACCACAATGAAAACCATTTTATGAGTTCTTATTGTTCATGACTGAATGTTATGTAAACATCAGGCTGTTGTTCAGATTAGTTGAAAGGTGCATAAGTTGTAGGCACTTGTGATTATAAATAAAGTCTGGCACGTGAAATTCTCGATCTTCCCTTAGAAATGTCTTGTAGTCCATTTTGTGCTGTAGGTCGAAGCAATTTTTTTTTTTTTTCTAAATAAATTGTTGCAATTTTTATGTTGTGTGATTATATCTCTTGTCTAATGATTATATGCTGACATGTTGTAATATTGTTTTAGACTGGAGATCTACGGTTTGAAGGCCATGAGCGAGTCAAGTACACTCGAGACCAGCTTATGCAGCTTAGAGAGGTACTTGTACATTTATCTGTCCTGAACCCTCATTTAGTTTGTTTGACTGATGCCTTTTGTGGGTGGAGATAAGTTTTTTTTATGTCATATTTAGTTCAAACAATGGCATTGCTTGCTGGGGTCACTATTATCATCATATGGATGTATTGCATGAATAGATTGTCAATTAACATATTTTTCTTCTCAGGTTAAAACAGTCCCTGAGAATATCTTGAATGTTAAAATAGAAGTCGAAACTGAGATTGCTGGGGAGGATCAAACATGGGCTCGTGCTGAAACCATTGTATGTTTAATATTTTTGTAATTCATGACATTCATTTTTGAACTGAAAGAAAGTTTTCTCTCTGTTCTATTGGTATGGATCAGTTTCTGACTCAGATCACGAAGTTGCTGTGCTGTAATCATAATCATCCTGAATCATTCAGTTTCATTCTACTTCTACTTTAGATATCCACTTGCCCACACGGACACACTCTTACAGCCTTGTCACTCATGTGCTCCTTTTTTCTTCAGCAGCAATCACAATCTCAAGGCCGTTCCTTTGAGCCTGACAATCGTGATTGGCGTGGTCGATCCGGACAAGTACCTGCCTCTGCAGAAGAAGGATCTTGGGAGGATAAGAATTTATTAGGACAATCTGACTCAAATAATAGGACCCAAGTTTCTGGTAACCAAGGGGTAATAATTTCTCTTCAGTTTACTTAATCTATCCGAGTTTACCTCATTCAATTCTTATGAAAGCACTTTTTTGTTTTCATTTCAGAAGTAGGAGAAATTTTAATTTTGTTACTATATATATTTAATATACTCGTTATGATTTATCTCTTTTTTAATATTACATGTGAAGGGTTATTAAAAGGTCCTCTATTAATTTAATTCATGTAAGTTTTGGATTGTTCTTAATTTTTCTTTGCAAACAGGTTGGTGTTGCACCTGCCCTCATCAAGGCTGAAGTTCCTTGGTCAGTTAGAAGAGGTAATATCTCAGAAAAGGAACGTGTTTTGAAGACAGTTAAAGGGTAACTATTATTCCCCTAATTTACTATCTTACAATACGTCGTTGAATATTGGAAATAAAGATAGTATTTCCTTTTTCTTTTTTGCAGAATACTTAACAAATTGACTCCAGAAAAGTTTGACTTGCTCAAGGGTCAACTGATTGACTCTGGGATTGTATCCGCTGATATTTTGAAGGTTCCTATCATCATCACATCTAGTGTGTTTATTTCTGTACTTCGAAACATTTCGTTAAATATTGAACTAACATGCTTGAAGTTCTGGATTATAGGATGTTATATCACTTATATTTGAGAAGGCCGTGTTTGAGCCCACATTTTGCCCTATGTATGCACTTTTGTGCTCTGACCTTAATGAGAAGCTTCCTCCATTTCCATCTGAAGTCCCTGGAGAGAAAGATATTACTTTTAGACGAGTTCTCTTAAATATTTGCCAAGAGGCATTTGAAGGTGCTGAGCACTTGAGGGCAGAAATTGGGCAGTTGACTAATCCCGAGCATGAAATTGAAAGAAGAGATAAAGAAAAAATGGTTAAGCTTCGAACTCTAGGAAACATTCGCCTGATAGGTGAGCTTCTTAAGCAGAAGATGGTGACTGAAAGGATTGTTCACCATATTGTTCTGGTAAATATCAGTATCTATCCATTCACATTTTGTATATATATTCTTTGTTCTGAATGGCATATGTTTTTAATTTGATTTGATTTTTATAAATTCAGGAGCTTTTGGGGTCGGATGTTCAAGCATGCCCTGCTGAGGAGAATGTTGAGGCTATTTGTCAGTTCTTTAACACAATTGGTAAGCAGCTGGATGAGAACAAAAAATCTCGGCAGGTCAATGATGTATACTTCACGCGGATGAAGGAGCTCACTGCAAACACCCAACTAGCACCTAGGTTGAGATTTATGGTCCGTGATGTTCTTGATTTACGGGCTAATAAATGGGTTCCTAGGCGTGAAGAGGTGAATTTTTTGTTATTAGTTATGGTTATTGTCCTACAATTTCTTTGTTTGAGTTCTTTTATATGGACCCATTAGGTTTTTCTGTAGTTTTTCTCGTAGGCCATGATGTAATATTATTGGTAGCATTTCTGGGTAATAATTTAGGCTGGTTTGATAACCATTTAGTTTTGTTTTTTTGAAAATTAAGCATTTTTTTTTCCCAATTTCTCTACCATAGATTTTGTCTCCTTACAAGAATCATTTGAATTCCTAGGCAAATTTCAAAAACAAAAACAAAAACAATAGGGTATTTCTGGGTGAAAATTTGTTTTTTAAAACTATATTTTTCTTAGTTCCAAGGCATGACTTGGTTTTTGGAAACTGATAACTAAACAAGAAAATCCATATGTAATATTATTCGTAATTATAGGCTTCATTTTCAAAAACCAATAACCAAATGGGGACCTTATTAAATGGATTCAATGTTTTTTGGGCTAAAATTCCCTGCCGACCTAGTTGCTGACACTTTTTCTGTTTGCTCCTCTTTCCCTTTTTCTCATAGTTTCTACTAATTCTATTGTATTCATTATTTGAGATCTGTGTAGGAAGCAATAAAATTGTTGAGTGGCTGTTGTGTTATGGAGATAAAGCAGCTATCTTCTGTTTCTTGATCTAGTTTACTATTTTACTTTTCTGGGGCTTCTCTCGAGATTTTCTTTTGTCCAGTTAGTTTTTTTGCATGAATCATATCTGCAAATCTGATGGCTTGTTTTTGGGGCACAGGTGAAAGCAAAAACCATCACTGAAATTCATTCAGAGGCCGAGAAGAATCTTGGGCTTCGTCCAGGTTCAATGGCCATGATGAGAAATGGCCGTAACACTGAGGCCCTTGGCGGGCCTGTTGCTCGACCTGGCTTTGGGGGTATGATGCCTGGAATGCCTCCTGGAACCAGGAAAATGCCTGGTATGCCTGGACTTGACTCGGACAATTGGGAGGTTCCTAGATCTCGATCAATGCCGAGGGGTGATAGCGGAGGCCAGGCTTCTGCGCGTACACCATTAACTGGCAAAACACCTTCCATTAGTTCGAAATATCTACCTCAGGGAAGTGGTGGTGTAATAGCTGGGAAAACAAGTGCCTTGTTACAGGGTAGTGCTGCCTCTCCTGCCCGAATGCAGCCTGTCTCTCACAACCCTAGACTGGTTGCTCCGGTTGCCTCTGCCATACCCTCACCTCAGAAGCCAACAGCTCCCGCTGTAGTATCCAATTCAGCTGATCTTCACAAGAAAACTGTTTCGCTGCTCGAGGAATACTTCAGTGTACGGATTCTTGGTGAAGCTCTACAGTGTGTAGAGGAGCTGAAATCCCCAGCTTATCACCCTGAGGTTGTTAAAGAATCTCTTGCCATAGCACTTGAAAGGATTCCACCATGTGTAGACCCAGTTGTTAAGCTTTTGGAGCACCTCCTTCACAAGAATGTCTTAACTGCAAAGGATATAGGCACCGGGTGCCTTCTATACGGGTCGATGATGGATGATATCGGCATTGATCTACCAAAAGCGCCAAACAATTTCGGTGAGATCCTTGGGAAGTTGATATTGATCAGCGGTGTGGATTTCGTAGTCGTAAAGGAGATCCTCAAGAAGCTCGAAGATGACTATTTCCAGAAGGCCATTTTTGGTGGTGCTATGAAGAGCCTCAACTCTAGCCCTTCTGGACAAGGAATTCTGGCAACTCAAAGCGTCGAGATCCAGGCATGTGAGAATTTACTTGCGTGATCGAGTCGTGGGATTCATTTCCCATTACGTTTTTTTATCAAAAAGATTTTGTTCTAAGTTTTATGTTTTCATCGCGAAAGACAAATAGTTGATCATATCTTTTGAGTTGTATATTTTGCTTTTGGGGTTTAATCAACTTTGTTGAGTAATTAGGAGCAAAAGTTTCTTGCATTTCTCTCGCTCGTCCATCGAATTCGTCTCGGGTGGCTTGAGAATAACAGGAGTTCATGATGGTCCAGTTGTTACATTAGATTTTGAATTTATATGATGTATCAAATACATTTCTTGTTGTACTTTAGCCCTTGTGTGGCCCTGAGTTTTTTCCCTCAATAATGTCTGTTTTTGTCTTCCCCAACTTTTTATAATTGCTCGAGTTTTCTTCTTTCCTTTTGTCAAATGGAAAGCCTTTGCCTATGGAATATACTATGAAAGCTTGTGATCATTGTTTGCTTTTCACCATCTATGGCAGCATTGCATCTAAGGGATTGCTTTGTATATTGGTACTCGTTTAATTTTAATGAAATTAATTTTTATGTATGTTCTTGACATTTAAATGTTGTAGGATCGGTATATTCTTCACAATAATTAAAGCCTGTGCAAGTTGCAAACTAGTTGAGTTAGGTTTATGTAATGGTGTTAAGTTATCATTGCAGACATTCATTGCCTTTAACCATTAAATTATTTATTAAGCTCTATAAAAAGTGTCTTAGTTCATATGGAAATTTTTTTCAACCCATCGTCCACGAAAATAATGATATAGAGACTATAGTTTGCCAACACCAAAAGTGAGATATTGTCAATTTTATTATAAATGTATTGAATAGAAAATTGAGCCCAACTCATTGCGAAAAGAAAATCAAATGGTTTCAGAATATGTTATCCACTCAAATGTTGTTGATTTGATCACTATTAAAATAAAAATAATAATAAGAAAAAGCTTTTAAAGTTTAAAATCAATAGATCAAAGAACTTTTTTCATAAATAGACCGTATGTAAAAAGTATTTGTAAATATAGATGGCTGGAAAAATATTAGCAAATGTAGATTTTCTTTTATTACATTATAAATTATGCAAATAATCAATTACAAGAATACCTTCAAATAATTGGTTTTTAATTTCGGAAGGAAAAATCATAAAAGGGAAACCGTCTCACATTCCAATCAATCACGCGCGAATTTAGGGGCATTAATTGTTCCACATTCCATATCCACAAACTCTTGAATTAGCGTGCATTTATTACGAAAATTAAAAACAATATTTTACGAAAAAAGAAACCGTCCTTTCATTTATTTTCTTCTAAATTTTCCCTCATTTCGTTTTCTCCTTGATTTCTCCAGAAAAATCCTCTGGTGGCACATTCTCGATGACGTTTCAACGTTGTTGCAATTGACAATCGAAATCGGAAACACGACGGAAGACGACTGAAGTTCATCATACGGTAGGTTTATAGTTATGTTTAGTTTTTAGTTTTAAATACAGTCAATCTGTTGTTCGATAGTGGAGAGTGAAGGGATTCTAGAGATATGACTGTTGTAGTCTTGGGATTTTGTAATAATCGTCAATAAATTAGAGGGTATTGTGGTTTTTGTGTTAAACTAAATGACTTAGTAAATGCATATACTGTATAGTGGTTGTCGGATAGGATTTTAACTTTTCGTTCTGATTTTTTTCAAATTTATTTACTGCATTTTTGTATACTATAGTTGGTATAGTTAAGTGTGTTGTATTTGTTCATTAGGATATTAAAATGGTGAAAGCGAGGAAAGGGGGAGATAGGACACAAAGGAAAGTTGAAGTTGAAATAGGTATGAATACTAAAAATAGTGTTAAAGAACAATGTGGAAAGGAAGAAATAGTGTCTGGAAATACGGTAGGAGCAGGTACAGAAAGGACATGTACCGTAATA
>JBBMKA010000022.1:1278482-1296665 GCA_037833695.1 Sechiopsis laciniata | reverse complement strand
GAACAATTTTCTACAAAAGAAATCAAGATAAAAGTTAAGTTTAGTAAACAAAAAGTGTTATTAAGGAAAAGCAATATGATAAATAATGAATAATATAAAGATACACCTAAACATTGTTGTTAAAATATTACAAACATCAAATTATCATAATTTTTGCAATCCATTCCTTGAAAAAATGAACCAAAGTATGTGAGCTCCTTGAAAATGTTTGGATAAAAAATTGAAAATTAGAATAACAAAAATGTAATGTGAATGAAGAAGATGAAATATGGAAAAGAAAAATAGTGAATGATACTTGATTAACTTAGGAAATCTCTATATTTATAGTGATAAAATGAGATCAAGTGAGCAAATGAAAAGTTTTGTTAAAAATTTAGAAAGATTAAAAGCTCGAGAAATACTATATTAAAGTTATAATTAATTTACTTCAATGTGAATTTGTTAGTAGTGGGTGAACTTTTTATTAGTTTTTTTTTTTGTCCGTTGAGATTATAAATGTTTCAATAGAGTTGAAGATAGTGTGGTGTGGTGTGATGTGGAGGAAGGGGAGAAATGGAAAAAACAAAAAAACCTTCATCCCAACGTGTGCATTTAATAGAGTTGGCGATAGTGGACATTGGAATTAAGGAAAATCAATGAAATAAAATAAGTGGGGTGTGATGTGGAGGAAGGGAGAGAAATGAAAAAAAGAAAAAAACCATCCCAACGTGTGCATACAAATTCATTATCGTTATCATTATTTTATTTTATTTTTAAAGAAAATAAAATGGCATATTTGTAAATATATAATGTGACTTCGGGGAAAATTGTCCAAAAATGATTCTCTTCTTAAGCCACACTTTAAAGTAGTAAGATAAGATAAGATTATCAACGAGTGTACCAATTAAACTTAAAGGTCGATGTAAAGCTCTTTGAACTCTTTACTCTTTCACTCCCTTTACATTATGATATATAAGATTGATAAAGATGACAATTCAATCTGGATCTCCACATTGGTATAATATTGTCCATTTTGGACATACACACTCATGACTTTGCTTTGTTTTCACCCAAAATATCTCACACCAATAGAGATAGTTGTTATTACTTATATACTTATGATCTTCTCCTTATCTAACAAATATGGAGATAATTTTGTTTGCATCCCAATAAAGGTTAACTCTTAAGAATTTATTTCTTCACCTTGTAATAGAATAAGTATATAAGGGGAATTGCTCTCTTTTATTTTCACCGATATAAAAAAGTATTTTATTATTCACTAATGAATGGAGGGTATACATTGTCTATGTTGAATAAGAATTTTTTTTGGACTAATCCAATGTTTTGAGTTAGTCAATTCATCAACTCGTTTTATCTTATGTTTAGAGCAACCCAAAACCCAATCTATATACTTTTTCTACTAAATGGAATTAATGTATTTAATTGTGTTTATCTCATTTCTTCTCCTTAAAGTCAAATCCATAAAGAAAAGATAGATACGAAATTTAAGTTTAAATTAAATATATCATTAATACTTAACAATTATGGAATGATTTAGTGGTCAACTATGACATTGAAATGTTGAACGCCATGAACTCAATTATCATGATTACTAACCTAAAAATGAATTTGGTACCGATAAAATATGAGATGAGAGCGTTAGAGTCAAAGTCCCACCAAAAAGTAGGGGTGATAATAAAAACAAAATGAAACCAATAATTTTATTTTTTACTTCTTCAATTTGATCGGATCCATACCTAACAATGAATGCACGAGGTAAATACTCAAATGCGAGCGGTTACGAGCTGAGGTCCACGACAAAGCCATGGCTCGCCACTATAGCCAAGCCATGTGCTACAGCGATGAGAATCCACTGCTTTTTCACGGTTGCTTTTGTAGTTCGTGAGAACTGGGCATGACCATGCCAAGGTCAAGAAAATGGGACCGAAAACGATTGATCTGATCCATCAACAAAAGTGAAATCCTGTGTGAAATGATTTTACCGAGAATCGTAAATCACCGAAGCGAAGACTCTATTTATACAATTTGATGCAGTGGAACTTACTCTTTTCAAGTTCGATTTCAATTTCAGAAGATTATACTTCATTGTTCATTGCTTCCTGTGCGGTTGATTTCTCTCGTGGTTTGTTCCGTTTCCTCATTCGATTGCTGGCTTTGTTTCTTTCGAGATTTCACGCGGATTTTTGTTGATTTCTGAGAAAGTTTTGCTTTCATTTCACTTTTCTTGATTGCTCTGGAATTTGGACTATTTTCTACTCTGAACTGTATTTGGATTGCAGACTGATTTTATTACTTTTCCCATGTTGATGTTGATGTTGATGTTGAGATTTCTTATTTCTTTTTAGTCTTGATTCTTGGTTTCGATGAACTTTTCTGGACTAGTTTGCTTCTTGGTCTTGATTCAAGTTATTGATCTGTCCAGATTACTGGGTATGAAGTGATTTTGGAATTCTATTTTTCTCTTGTTGATTGGAGTTTTAATATATTCAACTGAATTGTGAGATCCCCGAAAAAGTATAGATGTTCTTGTTCTTCTATTTCATCTCATACTTTTTTGGTTGTTTTGATTAGGAATTTGATGATATATGTATTAATGGATTGACCTTAGGGTCTTAGTGTATGACCTGCAGTGGATTAAACAGAAGTTGATATAGGAGGTCTTCTCTCACCATTTGTTTAAATGATGTTTTTAATCTTGCATAACAAATACTATTTTCTTTTGTTATATACTGGAAAGTGTGTATGTTCGATTGATCAGGAAATGAGCACAGAGAATTGCACTCTTTTTCATTGGTTTCAGAATTTTTTTTACACGATCTTCTCCTACATTCTCTGAAATCTACTTGCCATGTTCTTTTTTTCTTTTTCTTTTTTGTTGTTGTGAGTTAATGTATTAGTCAAAAGTTTATAAACGTCTGTGATAATCATTATTGATCTTTTTTCCCCTTATAGAGGAGAGAGTAAAATGTTTATATATGTTATATTTGATGTCAGATTGAAATGGGTATATACCTCAGCAATCCCAAAACTGAGAAGTTCTCTGAAGATGGTGATAATAGACGGCTTAGATATGGACTATCGTCAATGCAAGGGTGGCGTGCCACAATGGAAGATGCTGTAAGTGATCATCAATCAAATTACTCTACTCTATCTGATTGATTGCTCAATTAAATTTCTTCTTTTGAATATTTTCAATTTCTGTTGCATTGATAAACTTCTATTCATTGCTTTGTAGCATGCTGCAATTCTTGATTTGGATGCTTGCACTTCCTTCTTTGGTGTTTATGATGGCCATGGAGGTAAAAATGCATGTTTCTGTCATGTGCTCTTGAATTTTGGGTTCTTAAGACACGGGGTATAAACTTTCTTTTGTTTTGGATGTGCTCGTTCAATTATTGTGCTACAATAAAAATAAGATTGTGTGTGATTTTTATTCACATACAATCATTTCAAGCAGTCACTGGACAACATGGAGGAAATAATTTGTTTTTTTGTTTCTAGCATTTTGGGATTGATATTGATATTGATATAAACTGATCTACTGGAATTAAATAGCTATATCAATATGCAAAGGACTGTTAAAAAACCCAATTTAGATAAACAACAAATGTTCTTAACGCATTAGAACTCTTGACATGTAGAATTAAGATAGTATGATACCGAATTTGGAACACAAGTATGTACTCTTTTAATTAATGAATCGCTTTAAATACCTATGAGTATTTGGTAGTTTCTTTTTGTGTCAAAATCTCCCCCATCTAGCCAGAATGTTTCTTATATATACACAAGATGTTCAACTATTCAGGTAAGGTGGTTGCAAAGTTTTGTGCCAAGTATCTACATCAGCAAGTGAAGAAAAATGAAGCTAACGCAGCTGCAGATATAGGAACTTCTGTGCAGAAAGCGTTTTTAAGGTTATTTCTAACTATTGGACCTATGAGTCGGAGTCGATACTTATTTCTATTTCTCAAATTGTTGAGTGTTTGGGCTGTCAAGTGGATGCTCTATCCTATAGATGCTGGTTTCTTGTGGTTCTTCAGAGGGAATGGAAGAAGACTAGTAGTTCTCATGATCCTTTGATTTTTCCTTCATTCAAATGGGAGTGCTCTTAATATGACCTTTTGTTTCATCCCTCTTTCTTGATTTCTTTTTTACCTTCTTGTTAACATCTAGAGGATTTTTTTTCCCCTCGAGTTCTTTTGTGAATTTGAATCCTTAGATTAGTAATGTCTAGTGCTTGCTCAATTTTCATTTTCTTTGTTATTTTTTCATTTTAATTTAATTTTATAGAAAACCAACTTTCATTGAGACCTTTTATGAGTTCTTGTTGCATGGATAGAAAACTGAGTTTTCTTGGTGGAGTGAGTGTATGGAATTAGATTATACAAAAGCTTCCAGTGATCAATGGCTTTTTATTTTATAAGATAGTACTTACTTTGAGACACATTGGTTGTTGAAAATTTACTAATTTAAGAAAGGGGTGTTTAGTTATTTCAAACACTGGTCTGTGATTCTACACCATTCACTACCTTATTGTCTCACTTTTTTGAGTTTCCAACTTGTTTAACTTTGGTCCTTCAGAATGGATGAAATGATGCGTGGACAAAGAGGTTGGAGAGAATTAGCTATTTTGGGCGATAGATTGAACAAGTTGACTGGCATAATAGAAGGGTTAATCTGGTCACCGAGAAGCAGTGATGCAAATGACCAAGCTGATGATTGGGCTTTTGAGGAGGTAAGAAATAGAATTCAAGTTAGTCTTCAATTTAAGCTTACATTGTTTATGAAATTGTGAATTAGGAAGAATAATATTGCTTTACAAAAATATTGCTTTACAAAAGTACCGATGGCCGAGAACTGCAAGATACATTAAATTCATATTCACATCAATCATTTTTTTGTAGAGCATATTCACATCAATCATAACTAGTCTTATGTGTAAGGTGCCATTTTATTCTCATAAACCAAACACTTCTGTTATTAGTAAATGATTCTAATTGTCGCATAAATATTCAAGTCGAAGTATTTATTTGGTTACTCAACCTTAGGAAAATCAGCACTCAAAATTTATTTAAAAGAGGAATCATATGAATTGGCAATGGTCATTTGGATTAACATGGGGGGGCCGATTTTTGGGTTATTTTGGTCATTTGGATTAATACCTTATTCGGATGCTCTTTGACCACAAAGAAGCAAACACAAACATGCCAACAAGAGTATAACTCAACTGACATGAAGTATGTGCTTGTGACTAAGAGGTCATGAGTTTGAATCCCTCATATCGTTGAACAAAAAAAATCAAACTGAAACATGGAACAAGGATAGGAACACGACACAAACATCACAACACTGTCAGCTCTTTGAAAAATCAAGGCATGAATCATGTTATTTCAATCCCAAATGTAAATTATGAATCAAATGAAATCTATAGAACATAATGTTCAAACGTATAGAAGAATTGATGCACATGCAAGCAACCATTATATAATAATAAAATACCTATGTTAAGGCAAGACCCTCGTCCCCTCATCGTCAGTTTTTCCTGGTCTTTGACACAAATGACGGTTTCATGGCTTTCAATGCCCTTTAAACTGTAAAACATTGCCAAGTATTTATTTGTAAAGTACAGTTCGTAGTTTCTGGATGCAGTTTGATTCCATCTGATATGGAATATGAATAGATCATTTCAGCTGAAATATTTTTCTCCGTACTGCTTCCTAATGTCAATTTTCTTTTATCAGTTTAAGTTTTAAAGTAAATTTAGCATTCTAAATCCAAACTTAATAATGTAATTGTTGGCAGGGTCCGCACTCTGATTTTTCTGGCCCAACTTCGGGGTGTACAGCTTGTGTTGCTATTATTAGAAATAACAAACTTATTGTTGCAAATGCTGGCGATTCCCGTTGTGTGATATCAAGAAAGGGCAAGGTATTTATTTAGCTTGAAAGTGTTGAGCATTGTTCTTTTTAGCTTGTAAGTAAAAATGTGTTCAAATGGTTTTTCGATGTAGAAACCTCTTTACTGTTTTTCTTTACAGAAACAGTTTCCAGAACAGAATCAGCAAAAAAAAAAAGAAAAAAAAAAGGATCTTGCACTTTTCAGTTCTCGTGTATTTTTTTGGTTTTTTGATGTAGAAAACTCTTTACCGTTTCCATGTAAATTTAGCATTCTAAATTAATATACAGAACGAGTAAATGAAAAAGAAAAAAAGAACACAGACATCAAATTTTAACTAAACAGCAACGTAAACAAATTTAATAAATCAGTTTACAAAATTATTTTTAAGATTAATTTTGAAATGAAGCAACCAAGAGCATCTTAGTATTTGGAGTTTGATTTCATAATGCTTAACTCCAGATGTTATAAAAAAAAAAATCCAGATATTCAGAAGTTTAAACCAAACAAGTACTCATGGGCAAGACATGCTGCACATAGATATATACATACCGTTGAGGAATTAAGTGAAATGGCCTACATGCTTTATAAACATAGAGACTTATGTGGTTACTCTTGTTCAGGCACACAGTCTCTCTAAAGATCACAAGCCTGATCTTGAGATGGAGAAGGACAGAATTCTGAAAGCTGGTGGTTTCATTCATGCTGGACGAGTCAATGGTAGCTTGAACCTTGCCAGAGCTATTGGTATGTGAAAATTTACTTGGAAAATTTCTTCCTCCTTCCTTAGAGCGGTCTTGGTTTTTTAAATTGGAGGCTGCAAGTTCTTTAAATGTTATTATTATTTTTTATAGTATGTCTGTTCAACTATTATACTATTTACTTCTCCTAAAATCTACCAAAATGAGCATAGCTCTGACCTAGTAACCATCAGCTTACATGTTTGAATCCCCTCCTCTAAATGTTATTGAATAAAAAAAAAAAGCTCGTGAGATTTGTATGGATTAGTACAACTCACTTTTCTTGGCATGTGATGAATAAGTAGAGTACTACTCAATCCGTGGTGTCCACCTACCTAGGAATCAATTTTTTACGGGTTTCTTTGGCATCTAAATGTTGTAGGGTCAGACAGTATGTCCCGTGACATTAGTCGAGGTGCGCGCAAGCTGGCCCAGACAGTCACCAATATATAAAAAAAAGGAAAAAGAAAAAAAAAAAGAATAAGTAGAGTACTACCTTGTAATTTGAAAATAAAAGCTAGTAATTTTGTGAGGTCTTGTTGGGAGAAACAATAACAACCCCTTGGAGGTGGTTTGGGCCTTGTAAGGTCTCATGCTCCTCTTTGATACTTGGTGGTTAAAGAATTTTGTAACTATCCAGGGTCTTATTTTGTTAGATTAGAGCATATTTTTGCTCTAGTTTGACATCTTTTATCGGGCTGTCTTTTTGTATGCCACTTTTGTTCTAAGTATAGTTTCTCATGAAAAAAGAAAATTTGGATGAACTCCAGTAAACTATTATGGGTTAACATAGTGGTCATTAAAGATCTTGAAAATGATTAAGTGTTTAGAGGAAGCCTGTTCCATCCATGATGGTCACCTATCTAAAAATTAATTTTTTATAAATTTTTTTAACAACCAAATGTATGATGGTTCTCATAAGACTAGTGGAGGTGGTCATTAGCTAGTCTGAACACTCGGAATTTTTTTTAAAGAAGAAAAAAACTGAATGCACTCCAATAAAAAACTGATGGACGTGAAAAAAGGGTGAAACCCAATGCTCTACACTCTCATTGTCCATGGACTGTGAAGCAATTAGTTCAAACTCAAAGAGAACAGAAACAATAAAATTGAACATTACAAATTTGTGCATGTGACTTGGCCGAAATCTTTACCGTAGACTAATTTCATCTTTCAACTACTGCAGGTGACATGGAATTTAAGCAGAATAAATTTTTACCTGCTGAAAAGCAAATTATCACTGCAAACCCTGATGTAACCACTGTACGTATACAGCCTGCTGTCTTTACAATTCAAATTTCCATGGCTTTGTAAATATTGCTATCAACTTCTTTTAAAACAGACTAATAAAATTATGGGTATATTTATTTGTGAATTAATGTATTTTAATTTGGATAATCCTACATGATTTTTTTTCCTACTTATGGTAAATAAGAGTTATTTGTTTCGGGAAGGGGGTTCAAAAGACACAAGGGTGTCATTTAACCCCCTAATCAAAGGAGGTTGCAAAAGTTCTCTCCCTTTCTCACCCATGAAAATCCTTCTATCTTTTTTTGCCTTTTAATTTTCTCAAAGAATGGCTGCAATAATCCTCCCACTTTCATTGTTATTGAATTATCAATTGATTCTATCTTTTTAGTTCTCAAAATAGTTTTAAAATTTCAATGACTTTTTTTTTCACATTTTGGGCAATCTTGCAATTAGGTCGAGATTTGCGATGATGACGAGTTTATTGTGGTAGCCTGTGATGGGATATGGTATGTATCTACGGTTCCTCCTCAGCTTGGTCTTTATTTATTTTATTTATTTTTATTACACGTCCATATAATTTGCATTTGGTATTTTAATCAATCAAGGATAAAAGGTTGATTGAGTACTGGTATTTCAATTGGTTAATATGATATCATATAACTGACTCTTTTAGCATGATGATAGTGCTAAAGTGCTTATCAGTTTGAACAGCATACTTAAAATATGTTCTTAAAGCATGTTAAACTGAAGGGGTTTTCAATACACATCAAGTAATTGTCATTATCATTTGAATTTCTGTTTTGTTGAATTAATCTTGAAATCTTATGCTATTATCTGCTCTGATCAATTTTTCAGGGATTGCATGTCTAATCAGCAATTGGTAGATTTTATACATGAACAGCTAAAATCAGTAAGTAAAATATTTTAATGTTCAACAATAAAGGGCAGGTTTTGTTGGTATTTATTTTTTATTGATATTTACTCATCGGGCATTTGTGTCACTCCTTACATTATGAGCATGACACACTTGGCCAATAAAAGCAATAGTTCAACTAATATAAGTGTGTACCCATTATCAAAAGGCCATGAATTCAAATTCTCCCCCAATTGAAGTTGAACTAAAAAAAATGAGCAGAACCCACATACTATCTGATTTAGATGTCAAGGAAATCCATTGGAAATTAATTTCTAGGTAGGTAGGTGGCACCATAGATTGAACCGACACCTTTTAGTCGAACAATCGATCTTTCATCGACAATAGATATTGATAACCTTTTTTTCAGGGATATAGAAGTAAAGAAAATCAATATTTTCTGGTCCTTGTTCTCTTTGCCTTCTGACAATTGATAAATGCTACAAATTCTGCAGGAAAGTAAGCTCTCTGTGGTTGTTGAGAGAGTACTTGATAAGTGTTTGGCACCTTCCACAGCTGGTGGGGAGGGCTGTGATAATATGACCATGATTTTGGTGCAGCTTAAGAAAGATATCGAATCAAGCAACCCTGTCGACGATCAAACTTCACCCTCGACCGTCGCAGCCGAACCAGACAGTATCGAGTCAAAGGGAAGAGATGAATCAAACTAGTGACTTTGACCTCTCACACATGGTTTCTTCTGTGGTGAGGGAGTACATATACTTCTCCCCATTTGCTGGAAATATGGATTCTTGGATTTGTAACCATAGATGTCTTAGTTGAGATTCAACAGTTTGGATTACCAACACATTTTTTATTTTTCTTTTTTCCCATTTAGTGTTTTTCCTTTTAGCTCTGAATGTACAATGACTTTCAACAGCTTTACAGCCTGTACAGTTTTCTGTAAAACTAAGTAGCTCTCAAAGATTCTTGAACTAAGCCTTCATTAGAATGAATTTTTGCACCTCATATTCTAATTTCTTCCTTGTTTGACCATGCTTGAATTCAATACTTGTTTTTAAATTGGCATTTAGATATAATTGTTGTTAAGATCCCGGTGGATTACTATTTGGTTTTTGGTTTCTGAAAAATGAGTTTGTTTTCTCCTGATTTATCTACAATAGTTCTTGTGCTCTTTAAGAAAGCATTTGAATGCTAAATCAAAATTTAATTTTAAAGACAAATAAGTTTTTGAAAATTATTATTTTTAATTTCCAAAACATGGAATGAACTTTGAAAACATGTGTATTGAGTTGATAACAAAACAAGAACCAAAAATCAAATATTACCAATCAGGATCTAAAGTATTGTTATAAAATTACATTTATCACTCAACATAAACTTTTAGGTTTAATGGAAATTGGAGGTTTGTTCCCCTATATATAGGAACACCCACACTTATCTTTAGGCCTAGACTTGAGAGACAAGAGACTTTATAATTAAGCTCACTCATGAGTTTTAAACTTAAAATCACCCATCTTTAGGCTTGGACTGGAGAGATCAAGAAACTTTAGAATTAAGCTCACTCATAGGTTTTAAACCTAAAAGCACCCATCTTTAGGCCTAGACTTGAGAGACAATAAGAGACTTGACAATTAAGCTCACTCATAAGTTTTAAATCTGAATTTTCCTAGAAAGCATACCTTGGAAACTTTAACTCGCTCTTCTTAGCCTATTTGATAAATTTAACATATGATCCATCAACATAAACTTTTGTGTTCGGTTGTAATCCAACGCAGTAGATATAGAAAGTGTTCGTTTGTTCAAATCCCATTTCTGCCTCAATCAATATTGATTTTACTTTCTACAAATTTTCTTACGATGCTGCTCTTGTCACTGATTGGTTTCCTCCATTTATACATTTTCTTCTTCCCTTTTAGCTTTATGAGAAGGAACATTAGTATAAAAACTAATACAATCAATAAAAATGCTACAGTTTGTACAAATGGTGTCACTATATATATGGTTTAGGCTCATGTCAAATCTAATGTCCTCAACAGTCAATGATCAATTGGTCAACAACCAAAATGGGCAAGAAAACAGATAAGTGGAATCACTTGTATTCTTGAATCTAAGAGAGCTTCAAATCTGTGCAACTTGTGCCAATAATATGCTTGATCATCAAGATTCATTAGGGAGCTGCGCGTACGTACCGACATTGGGGTTGCAGCCACCGACCATCATGTTCTTATAGACTGTATAGGCATGCTCGGGGTTCCCCGACATGCTGTACCCTCGAATGAGAGCATTATAAGTGAAGACATCCGGTTCTAGACCTGCAAGTTGAAGCTCTTCATACATTCTCTTGGATTGTTCCACCATTCCAGCAAGTCCAAGATTAAGCATCAACGAATTGTAAGTGTACAGGTCAGGAACAATGCCTCGGTTTCGCATTTCACTGTATAAACCGAGAGCTTCCTCCATCCTCTGCGATTTCCCCAGACCATTTATTATACAATTATAAACAATAAAGTCAGGATCAAGACCGGTCGATTTCAGTTCCTCGAACCAGTATAAAGCTTCATCAACTCTTCCAGCAAGGCAGAGGCAATCTACCAGAATGGTGTATGACTTCAAGTCTGGCCTTATACCTTCCTTCACCATCCTTTTAAACAACTGACAAGCCATTTCTGTATCGCCAGCTTTTCCATATCCATTAATCAGAATGTTGAATATTGCACAGTTTGGTTTGCATCCATAGTCTGGCATTTCTTCAAAGAGCTGCATTGCTTCCTCTAAGTGTCCCGCTTTTGCTAGTCCATCGATTAGAGGGCCATACGTACAAGGAGTGGGGCGGAAATCGCTACTAACAAGATCATAGTAAAAATCTAAAGCCTTGTCCAAATGATTGCATTTTGCAAGACTGGAGATGACAATGTTGTGAGTTACGGCGTTTGGCTTGCATTTCCTCGCAATCATCTCTCTGTACAGTTCAAAAAGCTCGGTGATCTTCCCAGACTTTCCATGAACATCGAGTAACATATTGTAAGTAAACACATCGGGAGCACAGGCGGTATTCTTCATATCATGAAAAAGATCCCAGGCCTTTTCGGTGTCAAGAAGCTCAGCAATCAAACAATTATATGATGCCAGCGTCGGATTGATTCCCAGGGTCTTTGTAAATTTCTCAAATATTTGATAAGCATATAGAGCCCTCTTGTGCTTACACAAAACTCTAACTAGAGGTATCAAGAACGAGTCCTCCTTGCAAATCCTATTCAAAACCAATTGTTCTGCAAATATAATGGCTTTATCCATCTCAGCTTCAACTAAAGTACCTCCCATTAAATCTTCCCAGAAAGATCTATTTACATGAAATCTAACCTGGTACATAAAATCTTTTGCGATCTTTACCGCGTCCCCTATTCGCCCATGCTTCACAATGCCGGGAAGGAGGGTACATATTGTGACATGATCAGGGTACATTGATTTCTTCAACTGGTGGTAGAACCAGAATGCATAGTTTACACTGTTTTCTTTGATCAGGCCATAAATAACAGTGTTGTACGTTAAAACATCAGGTTTACAGTCCACTACTGTCATTTTAGAAAACATTTTCAATGCCAATTCAACCTCATCGTTTTTGCAAAAGCAATCCAAAAGCGTGTTAAAAGATATCGTGTTTGGATAGCACCTGTGCTTAACCATACTTTCAAATAATTCAATGGCTTTCTGGACTCGGCCCTCCTTTCCTAATCCAGAGAGTAACGTATTATAGGTCACAACAGTTGGAGAAAGCTTCATGTCCTTCATTCTGTCGAACATTTGCCACGCTTCGTCAACTCGTCCAGCCTTGTAAAGCGAATCAATCAAAGTGTTAACCACAATCACATCAGGTTCACATCGATTTGTTATCATCTCAGAAAGTAGCTTCACGGCCTCGTCTACTTGTCCTACTTTGCTATAGCACTTCATCATCATGTTATAGGTCACCGAATCTGGAGCAAGACCATTCCCTCTAAGCCCATTGAACATGTTTCTTGCTTCTCTCAACCTGCCTGATTCAGCAAGGCTGTACAAAGAAGCGTTGCACGCTACAATATTTGGAACAATTCCTCTAGCTTCCATCTTCTCAAAGGTCTCAACTGCCTTACCAGTATCCCCAGACTTGCCAAAATAGTCGATAAAAATAATGTATGTATAAGCAGTAGGTTGAACACCTATAGATTCCATGGTATCTAAAAGCTTTAGTGCATCCTCAACTCTACCTGCCCTTAAAAGCCCACAAATAAGAGTGTTATAACTATGAAGATTTGGGAAAATGCCTTGCTTTCTCATGACATCAAAAGTAGCAAATGCCTCGTCAAATTCCCCGGTTTTGCATAACGCATCAACAAGAATAGTAAAGGTAACTACATCAGGCATATACCCATCAGCTTCCATCTGTCTCCAAAATTCCCTGACAGTGTCCAAGTTTCCAAAATCATTGAACTTATCCAACAAAGTAATGTAGATTACTTGATCAGGTTTGTGACCATTAGCTTTCATCTTCACAAATAACTCCTTGGCATTTTCCAACTGTCCTGCATTACAAAGAGCATCAATGAGGACTGTATAAGTAACAAGGTCAGGTCCACAACCTTCATCATCCATTCTTCTAAATATCTCATATGCCTCATCAATTTTCCCTGCCCTCCCAAGCACTCTGATGCATATTGTAAATGTGTAAACATTTGGCCTCAATCCCAAACTTTCCATCTCTTTCAACAGAACCATTACAGCTTCCGAGTCCCTCTTCTTCCCCAACGCCACCATGAGGGCCGAATACGTCTTCAAGCTAGGCTTAAGTCCTTCTGAAACCATTCTTCTATAAACTTCCAACGCCTCGCTACATAATCCTGATTGAATAAGCAAATAGATCAATCCATTATATGAATATGCATTCAAGACAAATCCAGCTCTTCTCATCTTCTTTAACGCAATCGTCACCTGCCGAAGCCCACCTCTGATGGAAAGAGCCTTAAAAATAGTCAAATAAGTGCTCAAATCCCTCCTTATGATTCTCTTCTGCATAAATTCAAACACAGCAGCCATATCCTCCAACTTCTCATTCACTCTTAACAATTCAAGCATGAAATTACACGTCTTAGTGGTATGCAGAACACTAGGAAACTCAGATATAGAGTAAAAGTAAGTACAAGCACGGGTTGAATCCGTCAACGACCTCAAAACCCGAAGAACTTCATCTTCCGAAACCGGAATTCCCTCCATCCCTTTTACCGCCATCAATGGCTCCTGATTTTGCAACGAAAGCCTACATAACCCCTTCCGCTTCTTCCTATACTTCTTCCAATTCGCCATACACAAATTCGAGGTTCGAAAACCCTCCAAATGTTCCAATATCAATCCTCTCGACGATCCATTACAAGTTAACGCATAAATCCGACAATCAACAAAAACACCATTGCAACAAGTGCTAAACATACTCAAAGAACTAGCGATTACAAGCGACATCAGAATATTATCATCAACAACATGAATGAAAAAGCTACGTTCAGAAATTTGACTTCGTCAGTGGCAGTAAGTTCCGATTAACATTACCTTGAAATCTTCAGAATTGGAATTCCAGGCCGGAGAGGATGTGAGTTCCGATTGAATTCCGATGAACGTTGAAGCTTGAAGCCTCCATGGTCTTGTGGGATTTGTATATCCTCTGCGGTTTGGCGCTTTTGGATATATTGTATCGGCGCGAAGCTTATGGCCATGGTTTTTTGTTCTTTGGAAACGGATGAAATGCTGAGAAAGGGAGATTGACTTTTAGATATTTTTTAATTTGGGAAAAATCGAATGTAAATTAGAGAAGATACCCAACTCTTCAGGGGGGATTGGATTTAGGAAATTATATAATTCCATGTTTGTTTTTTTATAAATAATAATTAAATAACAATTTTTCTCGACTTCTTTTTAATTCTTTCTTACATCCTATCAAACATATTTAATCCAATAAAATATCAAATCAAATTTTATTACAATAAAAATTAATATAAAATAAAATAAATTCTCTCTTAAACACCAAATCCAAAAAAAAAAAAAAAAATTCAAGCATCTCTTTTCCAAACACAAATCCCAAAAAATAAATAAATAAATAACATCTCCTCCCAAAACATCAATTCTCAAACAAATATTTCATCCTTCCAAATCATTCAACTTCCTCTCCATTTCCTCTTTCTCTCCTCTCTTCCTCCAAACTCCAAAATCCAATCACCCCCTAAGGGTAAAAAAAGAAGTTCATTTTTAGTTCTCTAAAGTTTTTAGTACAATTCTATTATATTTTGATGGGCCGTTCATTTCGTGGTAATCTAAGATTCTCATAAAATTGGCATCTGGATTATCACGTTTATTTTCGAGTAATGAAAAAATATTTAGGCATGAAACGTCCAACATCGTAAGATGCCCATTTAAGAGCCATTTGGATGCCCTTCTACAATATAAATTTTTAAGATGCCCATGTAGATGGCATCCTTGAATGATAATTTTGCTCTCGTGGTTTCTTTTATTATAAAATTTTATATTTTTATTAATTTTTTCTCTATATTTGTGTGTAGTTTGTACCTTAAAAAATAATAATATATTATTTTTTAGTATAGAATTATTATGCATTAACAATTAAGTATACATAATTAATTATTTATATTTTACATTTTGTTTTAAAATAATATGCATTAAATTGAATAATATTTGGATTATTTTTAACAAAAATTGAAAGTGCGTTGATTTTTGTTATATATTTCAAGTATAATTATCCACACTTCTATATTTAGCAAATTTTCATTTGTTCAAAAATGAATTTTAGTTTTTTGCTAGGTAAATTTATTTTAAAATATAATATTTAAATTAATAAAAAAAATACTTTATATAGATTTTAATTACATAAATTAATGTGTAAATTAAGTTATGAGGGTATTTAAGACATTTCCATGAAAAAAATTTATAAAATAAATAAAGTTTTCTAAATACCCATAAAAATATTACTACAAAACAAACATAGTCATCTAAGAATGCTAAACATCTGAAATTCCAGACATCTGAGATTCCGAGCATAAGAACATTCCAGTTATCTAGATTACCTCAAAATAAACGGGCCCCTAAATTTTATAATAGTACATTTTTATTCTTTTAAGTTTTGAATTTAGTTTTTGTTTTAGTTTAACAATTTAAATCTATAACTTTTTTATGTCATTAAGTTATGGATTTTGTTGGAGAATTTAATTTTTATTTGATACATATGTTGAAGAAAATTTACACAAATTTTATGTTTTTTGTTTAATTCATTTTCACAAACTTTTCATTGATATATTAAAATGTTTTTTGTTATTCTAAAAAAAAATGGAAATTCTATTCTAAATTTAGGGTTCAAAAATGTAATTTGTTTCCCCTAAAAATGGAAGGATTTAAAATTGTGACCTACTGGTGGAGAGAATATATTTCAAATGTCGTTTTTTTAGATTAAAAAATATAACATGTGGAAGCAAATTTAAACCTATACCTCTCGATTATCATGTTAATTAATGTTGGGCTAAAGTTATTTTTACAAATTTTAATTATTTTTTAATATTTAGAAAAGAAGGATCACTTTTTTTAAGTACAAAATGGAGGAGGAGACCAACAAACCTTACATAGAGAGATATTGCTCTCAAATAATATGAGAGTCAAATACCGATTTTCGAGTTCAAACTCGTGATCGTGGAATTGAAATTGATTAACATCAATCAAGATAATCAACTCCACCACTGACCCATTCGATTACAACTAAGACATACTAAATATCACAAAAGACATACTAACGAACTGCTCTCAACTTTTTTTTTAATAATAAAAGGACATACTAGGTTGTATAAGATGTCACAAAAGTATTTTAGTGCAAGTAAACATTACATAGTTTAGAATCAATGTTAAAATATGAAACGTGGGCATGTTTGGTTTTAGAAAAGTTGAGGAGAAGTGGAAGAATTTGAAGAATTGATTTGTTTGGATGTGGTGTTTGAATAAGGCTGTACAAAAAAATCGACAATCTGGACTATCCAACCCAAATATAAGGGTTGGGTTGAGTTGAGTTGGATTATAATGTTCTTTGAGATGAGTTGGATTATGGTTTTATGATTTTCGTTGGGTTGAGCCGGTTCTTGGGTTGGCCAATTTTTACCTTGTTCAACCAAATTCAACCCAACCCGAATTAATAATAGTATTTTATATTATGTGTAAAATCAATGAATAAGATACGTCTTAACATATTGGCAAGGAACATACACTAGTTAAGATAGATAACCTATGATTAAGCACAATATCATATATTATTTATTTAATTTTGTTTACATATTTATGGGCTATGAGTTATAGAAAATTTGTATTTTGACTTATATAAAAAAAAAGATTAGTGCAACCCAAAAACTCAACCCAACCCAACTTGAAATATATGGGTTGAGTTGCTCTAATACATAGAATTAGATGGGTTTACATATTGACCAAACCAAAAATTTGAATTGGTCCAAAAAGTTACTTAATCCAACCCAACTTGGACCATGTATACCCCTATGTTTGAATGAGTTGTTTGTAGGAAAAATTTGTTTGAATAAAGTTGTTTGTAGGAGGGGTTGCAGAAAAATCTTATTTGAATGAGGGAGTTGTAAAAACAGAAATGTTGTTTTTGGAGGAGTTATAGGAAAACTTTGTTTGAAAAAAATGTTGTTTGGAGGACGGGTTGGAATGAGTGGTGAAAGTAGAGGGTTAAAATGTGAGATTGAAAAAAAAAAAATCTATCTTAAACATAAAGATGTTCTTTTTTCCCACGGACGGTGGACCCCATTTAGGTGGGAGAACAAGGGAGTGAATGGAGATAAAAAAATCTTTCATGGGCTAAACGAAGATTAGGACGAGAAATATATTCTAAATCTCGTTTTTTGGATCAACACTTGTTTACATTTTATTTTTAAAAATTAATATTTTTTACCAATTTAATCTTTAGATACATACGTAAAAAATATTTATTTATTTTCTTCAAATCTTTAATTATGTAATTAAAAATGAATATAATTTTTTCTTGAAAAAATTAACTATTTGAAAATACTTATAAAGTTAAGATTAGAAAAACAAAAATAAAAATCAACAAGGAAAAAATCACCTAAGGGAATCTTGATACCCATCAATTTAGTGCGGGGGATTAGAGATGTTCATTTTCCCCGACCGGCCCTGCGGGGACCCGCCCCGAACGGGGCGGGGAACAGTGGAAAAAAATTCCCCGTGGGCTAATCGGGGCTGGGGCCGGGGAATGTATTCCCGTCCCCGATTCCCCGAACCCCGCCCCGTTTAATTTTTTTTTTTTTTTAATATTTTTTTCTATACTTTACCCCTTTAATTTTCAAATAAAAATATATTTGTTGATGAAAT
>JBBMKA010000022.1:1249312-1278382 GCA_037833695.1 Sechiopsis laciniata | reverse complement strand
ATTAACATTATAGTTGAAATTTATAGATATTTTCTAAAAAAATCTAATTATTTAAAAGTATTGTCCAAAAAATATTATAAAAAAAAAAAAAAAAAATCCCCGCGGGGAACCCGACCCCACCGGTGCCCCGCCGGGGAATCCCCGCCCCGCCCCGTGGACATCTCTACGGGGGATCTCTTGATCCCCATTAAAAAAAAAAAAAACCATAAATTTTATGAGAATTAGTTTTGCATATGGTGGCCAAACGGGACGAAAAAGTTATTTCCAAGCCCTATCCTACTTCGTAGATAACCCAACCTAAACAAATAATTTTTTTAACAAAATTAGAGAAATATTACATAGTTCTCAAATAAGATGAAGGTTAAATATAAGTTTTTCTAAAATAAACTCGCGACCATAAAATTAAATTATATTACAACAAATTAACCAAGCTAATACGTGACAAACAAAAATTTTGCCGACATTCTAACCCCTTCCGTTATCCATCCATGCTCTAAGTTAAAAGTAGGGGTGAACACGGGTTGGGTTGGAGTGATTTTCAACCCAACCCAAAAATTTAGATTGGTCAATTCTCCAACCAAATTCAACCCAATTAAAGACACAACCCAACCCAACCATTTTATTTGTGAATTGGGTTAAGTTGGATTATCGAGTTCATAAATTTGCAACAAATCTAAAATTAAAGAAGTTCACCATGATAAGCAATATACTCAATAAACAATCTCTAACGCTTTTTTTATTCCTAGAAACTTAGGACGAACATTAGCATAAGTAGATTCTTATTATAGATGCGAAATTCAAGTTTACTTAACTTCAAAACCTCATCAATAGGTTTAAAGTTAAAAAAATATTAAAAAATAAAAAATTTAACAATAATAATTAAATAAAATAACATAATAATTATGTTATAGATAAAAAAAAATTATTTTTTGAATTAAATAATAAAGTCGAGTTGGTCGTTAATTTTAGGTCAACCCTTACCCAACCCAACCCATGAAAATTCATGATTTTGAACCCAATCCAACCCGTCAAATTAGGTTGGATTGTTCGAATTTCTCGAATTGTCGGATTATTTGTGCACCTCTAATTAAAAGTGCACTAAATATTAATTTAACATTTTCCCAAATAATCGAACGAAGGGAGGAAAAAAAAAAAAAAAAAAAAAAGAGAAAAGATCTCCACACACGTAGATCTGAAGACCGGCCAAATTGCCGCCACAACCCCTTCCGGTTCAAACCCAAAAACCCTACCCGTCCCCTTTCCCATCTGCAAATTCACAGCGACGCCGGTCCAATCTTCCCGTCGCCGTCGCCGAGAATAGTGCCGGAGTACAAATTTGTGGTCAAATATGGAGGGAGCTGTTCGAGAATCCGCAGTAGTGCCGGAGAAAGTGATGGATTCAGTGAAGAAGACAATGGACAATGTAGAACAAGTCCAAACTCACCTTACTTCCTTCCTCTCTATCGCCAAGACCGATGTTCTTGCTCAAATGCAGCCTCTCCAACGTGCTCAGTCCATGCTTTTGCTTGCTAAAGCCACTACCACTCTCTTCGCATGTAAACTATAATTGATTCGTTTCTCTTTTCTATTTTGGATTTTGGAGGTGAATTTTTTGTTTTTTTTTTTGTTTTTTTGGTGAATTTTTAGTGAAGCTTAGGTGTAGCGGAGTTCATCCTGATCATCATCCTATCAAGTCAGAGCTTGTAATTATTCTCCTACCTTGTTTCTGGTGATTGAATCTGAATTTTGTTCATATGGATAGTATTCTTATTATTCTCCCATTGCTTTTGAATTGAATCATTCTTAATTTTTGTTTCTTTTTGCATATAGGACAGATTAAGCTTGTATGAAGAGAAACTAGAACGGTTCATTAGCTTGAGTAAAGGTATGTTTGCGCTTTGATTTTTAGTTTATATCAGCATTGTTTCTTCGTTTTGGGTCCAACAACAATTGAGGTATTCGAACTCATGACCTTTGGCATGCGCACACACTTATACCGGTTGAGCTATTGTTTTGATCAACAACAATCTGTGGTGAAAGATTATAACCCATGACCTATTGGTTTAATGGCGTACACTTATCCGGCTGAGCTATTACCTTTGATGGCTATACCAATTGAGTTATTGCTCTTGTGGGTCATTATTTCTTTGTTGTTATGTTACTACTACTTCCTTTCACGGTGGATTGATAATTTTGCATTAAATTTTTTCATGCAGCACCATTGAAGCGTTCTACTACCTTGAATCATCAAGCTACTAATCGCTTTATTGAACATTCTCTGCCTGATCTCACCCAAGGTTGGTTTAATTTGTTTGATTTTTTTTTGGGGGGGGGGGGGAAGGGAAATTTGTGTGCTTGATGAAATGTTCAATATTTTCAGAGCAAAAGCAAAGTTTGAGGGATATTAGTAGGGGGAAGGGACCCAAAATGAAGGAATTAGAAAGGAACGCTCAAAAGAAGAGGAAGTATCAATCTTCTGAAAAACAATCTGTTCAAATGGCTGCCAAGGAATTTCTCAAAAAAGCAGCGCTCGAGCTTCTTGGTGATAGTAATGGAGGTTTGCAGGGGCCATTATGTGGTGATGCTTCAGACGATGACCTGCTGGAGGATTGAATTCCAGATTTCTCTTGGTACTCATTTTCACATTTATTTCCAACTTGGGATTCCCTTTTTCTTTTGCATATGATTGTTGCTTGAATAAAATTTGTTTTTCTTAATTAAATTGATGTTTTAGTTCTATTGCCCATTCTTGTAGTTGTACCACTGGTTGTTAGCTTGATAAGCTTAGCGCAAACATATGGATTGTGAGTTTTAAACGTAGAATTGTAATAACAGTTATTGTTTCTGGACCACCTTGATGTGTTGTTTTAGCTCTGTGCTGTTTTGTTGCCATTGTTTTTCCTTCTTTTTTTATTTTTTTTTATTTTACGGCATTTGAAGATTCGAACTTGTAACCTTTTAATTTCTAGATTGTACAAGGTGCTACTAGAACATAGGACTTTGTTGTCATTGTTAAGTGAAAGGCATAACTCAACCCAATTGTTCGAGAATAGAACAGACATATACTCTCTTTTAAAATGTCAAAGGTTAAGTCTTCCCACTCTTCATATTGAACTAAAAAAAATAAAAACATTATCCATTTTTTGAACCAACATGAGTTGGCTTAGGGGTCAAATAAGGGCTTTGTTAATCGTAAAATGCTTAGAGGTTATGAGTTCAATCTTCTATGGTCATCTACTTAGGAATTAATTTTTTACTGGTTACTATCTTCAAGGGGTGGCGCAGTGGTCAAAAGCTTGAGTTTTGAAGTTGTGCTCTCCTTAAGGTCCCAGATTTGAGATTCATCTGTGACATTAATTTGTAGACACATTCTATGTCTCCATTCCTTCGATATCTGTCGGTGTCTGGCCTAGTGACGGGCGTAGTTACCCTGGATTTAGTACAATGAAGCTCTGATTTCCTAGTTTCCAAAAAAAAAAAAAAAAATCTACCGACTACTTTGACAATCAAATGTAGTAAGGTCAGACTCTTATTCCACAGAATTATGAAGGTGCACGTAAGCTAACCCAAACACTCACAGTCACAGACATAAAAAAAAATGGAGCAAAGTTCCAATTGCAGTGATATAGTTTTTCTTGAATTGAACGCTCTCACCAAGTAAACTTGTATAACTTTTGTTTACTCCATGCAAATATAGCACTCCCTTCATATATCTTTATGTGCATTCATGGTTTAACACTTAGGCTCGCCTTTACATCTATCAGGATCATGAAAATCAGATACACATGTGCCCATATCACAACCCAACTTCTGAAGAATTGGTCCATTTTAAAGTTGAAGAGTCTGTTTTTTTCCCTTCTTGCTATCCCCTACAACATTAAGTCCTTTTTTCCTTTTATTTATTTAAAAGTCCTTATATGCATGGGAGTTTTCAGTTCCATTATAAGTTAATATTAGGATCTCGTTGGGATTTTGACACATGATCTTTTTTTTTTTTTTTTTTTTTGAGATTACAACAATTGGAAGTGAGGGTCTCGAACTTATGACCTGTTAGTTATTGAACACTAGTACTACTGAGCAGCTGCTCTTGTTAGCATTTCGACACATGATCTTGATTCGTGCCTTTTGAATGTAAAGTAGCGTACTTTGGTAGCCGACTTTCTTGTCTTTTTGGGGTTTGTATATCAGTCATCATGTTGTTATGTGGATTAGCATTTTGAAGTAGAGGATCGAGCTAAACGATGTTAAGCTCTCAATAGGAAGTTAAAAAAGGCTTATGGGGTCGAACATATTCTCTTGTTTTACTGTGCTTTGATTCTTAATATGGAAAATAGGTTGCTCTTTGCAAAAATAGGCCTCTTCACCCTGTCATAGAGAGAGGTGCTTTAAGGGATTTGCCCGAGCGCAAAGTGCAAGTCTTTTCTTACGAATATAAGACTTCTGCATGATTAGTATTCGTGTATGCACTTCGATTATTTTACATAATATATTATTTGAGCTTTTTAATATTTGAATATAAATAAAAGTACATAAAAAATTAATTTTAAAAGGAAATGATCATCATAAATTAAACTCGATAATCTTCTAACTTTTAAAACATTTTAAAAAGTTTAACTATTGATAGTCACTTCCTTTACTTTATTCAAAGCAAAGAAGAACACATTATGTTTAAACGAATTTTTGTAATTACTCAAAATAATTTCTCATTTTTATTATTAAAAATAACTTCTATTTCTAACTACTTTTTAATTATTCATTTATAACTACTCAAAATAATTATTCATTTTAAATCTATATCAAAACATGGTTTTGACTCTAACTTGATTTATTCAAATGAATTTTCGACTACAACTCTCAATTTTCAACTACTCAAAATGACTCATCAAACTAACTCTCCATCGAAACTTCATATAAACATTGAGCTATGAAAATGCAAAGTCCAACATTGAAAACGTGGCGTAGCCACAAATGCAATACATGTCCAACCATATTTGACACATGCAACTGATACGTGTTCAAATTCAACCTCTCCATTGAATATCCTTAGCCCAACACACAACAATTCAAATCCCAACTTTCACAAACCTCAAAATTTCAAATGAAATCTTCCATTGCACCTGAAAATTGAGAGAGAGAAAATGGGAAGCAATGAAGAATGGAGGAAAAATGCAGATACGCACAAAATGAAGCCCGAGGATGTTAAAGCAGCAGGAGTTGAAGCTTCCAAGAGGCCTCAAGGCCACAACCCAGGCACCATCCTGCACCAGCGCCGGACCCTCCCCTACAGCGTCCCAACCATGATCGTAGCCGGTCTTGTTGTCGTCGGGGCCATCGGGTATTTCACCTTGTATTCCTTGAAAAAACCCGAAGCCTCGGCCAAAGACGTCGCCAAGGTTGCTACGAATGTTGCTGAACCTGAAGATACCAAGCCAAGGAAGTAGGCTGGCTCCATTGCTGTTGGGACCTTCTTTTTTTCTTTTCTTTTTTTTTTTCCTGTTGTGCCTTTGGGTTATATTATCTACCTGTTTTCTTCATTTACATGCTTAATAGAAAATAGGTTAAATTATAAATTTGGTTGTTAGAATTTTATAAGTTAAAATTTAATTTGCCTAATTAATGCGCCTTTAATAGGTTTTGTGGTGCGAAAGATTCATTGATACAAGTGATGGGTCAGTCACCTGGTCTCAGCTCAAAGTTGCCTTTTTTTTTGTTAAGTATTATCTACCGATTCTTTGATATAAGAAGCAGGTAGAGTTTATGCATCTGCATCAGGAGGAAATAAGAATAGAGGATTATAATTATGAACTAGAATTTATTGATTTTTCGCGGTTTTGCTCAAAACTGATTGACACTCATCCAAAGGAAATGGACAGGATTGTCATGGGGTTGAGATTTCAGATTCAGAGGGTAGTAGCAGCTCTTGCACCTCTAGACTATGGTGCAACAGTCATAATAGCCTCTTTGATTGATGCATTCTACTATCATATAGAGACGACGGTGGCGGGTAGGAGTTCTAACAAATTGGAAAAGAAAAACTGAACTAGGGGTAAGGGTTAAAAGCCACAGGTGATGGCGTAGGATCAACAACGGGGTTATGCGTCGAGTATGGTTAAAGAAAGATTTGGATGTAATTCATGTGCGTCGAGTATGGTTAAAGAAAGATCTGGATGTAATACATGTGGGAAGTCCCATATGGACAACATTGGTGCTTGTTTCTGATGTAGAAAAAGTGTTCATTATAGACGCTAATGTGCAAGTCAGAAAGCCCGTTACTGGTGTGGGAAAAGTGGTCATTTAAGTAAGGAATGTCCGAAGCAAAAATGCGAAGGTAAGAATTCGGTAAAGACAAGTACTACAAGAAATAGTGGGGCACACTCAGTAAGGAATGTTACCTATGCAAAAGCATCGAGAAGACCCTCTACAATAGTGGTATGTACGATATCCATTGGTGGTCATTTAGTTTATGAAATGTTTGATTAAGAGTTGACACATTCTTTTATTTCAAAAAAATTTGTTAGGCAGGCACAACTTTAGTGTGAACCACTAGAAGTGATTTTGGGCATAAATTGGCTATCAACTAGTCAGGCAGTAATTAAACCTTTTTAAAAAGGAGGTTGTCTTCATCAAATCCTATGAACTGAATTTATTTTTAAAATTATGGAGTATAGTTTGAAGTTAAAATGCTGGGGTGGTGAAGATGGATAGTCAAGGAGCATGGTGTTTGATGGTCAATGTGACAATTGTCAAGTTAGAAGCGATTCAACAGGTTAACGTTTCGGTGGTACAAGAATTTCAAGACGTATTTTCGACAGAGTTACCTCTAGAGAGAGGTAAATTTACGAGTAAAGCTTGAACCGAAAGTAATCCAATATGGAGAGCCTCTTACAATATGGCACTAGAAGAGTTGTGAGTACCGAAGAAATAGTCTTAGAAAGAGTTTTACGAACGGTTGGATTAAGGGTATATTCGACCGAGTGTGTCACCTTGGGGGGCTCCTGTGCTATTTGTGACGAAAAAGGATGGAACGTGCAATTGTGCATAGATTATTGAGAAATAAATAGGGTGACAACTAAAAATAAACACCCTTTGTCCATACGATTTGTTTGATCATTTACAATGAGCGATAGTATTCTCAAAAATAGATTTGCAGTTAGGATATCAACAGTTAGAGAGTAGCAAAAGGGGATATATCTAAGACCTAAAAGGGGATATATCTAAGACCGATATATCTAAGACCCTTTTATAAGTTTATGGTAATGTCATTTGGCGTAAAAGCAAGCTTAGATATATTCTCTTTTGTTGCTGATGATATCCTTAGCGCAAATCTATTTTCAAGAATATTGTCGCTCTTTGTAACTGATCAAATAAATCGTCGATGTGGGGCAAAGGGTGGTTATTTTTAGTCATCACCTTATTTATTTTTCGGTAACTTATGCACAACCACAACGTTCCATCTTTCTTCTTTACAAATAGCACAAGAGCCCTCCAAAATGACACACTCAATGAATATACCTTTTATCTAATAGTTCATATAATTGTTCTTTCAGTACTCGCAACTTCGTTGGTGCCATCTGGTAAGGGACTCTAGATATTGGGTTACTTCTGAGTTCAAGCTCTACTTAGAAATCTACCTCTCTTTGAAGGCATCTCCGGTAACTCTGTCGAAAATATGTCTTAAAATTGTCGTACCATCTGAATGTTAACCAGTTGAATCACTTTAATTGGCTCGACGGTTATACATTGACCATCCAACACCATGCCTCTCGCCTAGCCATCTTTGTCCCCCCTAGGGATGATACTAGTTTCAACTCTGAACTATTTTTCATCCTCTTGAATATAAACTCAGGTTCAGAGGGTATAATAAAGACAACCTCTATTCAATTAATGCATGATTTGTTGATAGTCAATCCATGTCTAGAATCATATCGAACTCCTTCATATAAAGGACATTCAATCATACAGAATACGTTTAACTCAACATTTTGATATGATCGACCTAAATTTTATCTTGGAATATTAGTGTTACTTCATAGGGCTAGACACAACAAACACATTTGTAGTGGTTCACACTCAAGTTGTGCTTCCCTAACAAAAGTTTCTAATAAAAAAGAATGTTTCGACCTTGAATCAAACATACCCTGAATAAAACATTGCATAAAATAAATGACCAGGGATATCATACCTACAACCACTACAGAGGGTCCCCTGACACTTTTTTGCCAACTGCTGTATATGTAACATTTCTTCTTGGGTGTGCCCCCTATTTCCTATAGTACTTGTCTCCGCTGGATTCTTACCCTCACGTTTTTGTTCGGACATTCCTTACTTAAATGCTCACTTTTTCCACACTTGTAACAGGCTTTAGGACTTGCGGCCACAGTTGTAGTGACCTTTTTTTTCGCTTCTGAAACAAGCACCAGTGTTGGCAATACTAGGGGTGAACATAGGTTGGGTTGGGTTGAGGGGGTTTTCAACCCAACTCAAATTTTCGGGTTGATCAATTTTCCAACCTAATCCAATCCAATTAAAGATACAACCCAACCAACCTTTATATTTTCGGGTTTGGTTGGATTGGGTCATCGGGTCCAATAATAAATTATAAATTATAAATATCTTTTTATTAAATTAGTCCTACATTATACATAAACAAAATACAATCTTCAATCATGGTAATGAAATGAATATAAATATACAATTACGGTTCATATAGAAGCTTCCAACTATAAAACATAAAACAAATAGATAATTAAAACAAAAAAATAGATGACATAATTCAACTTCCATAAAACAAGTATATAATTAAAAGCTTTATATAATTTGACTATATATTCTATCATAATATATAAATTATAAAGATTTGAAAAAATATTAAAAAATATGGGAAATAAAAATTCTAACAATAATAATTAAATAAAACAAATATATGCATATATAATTATGTTATAAGTAAAAATATATTTTTTAAAATTAAATAATAATTTCGGGTTGGTCGGATTGGGTTGGGTTAATTTTAAGTCAACCCTTGACCCAATCCAACCCATAAATATTTCATGATTTTGAACTCAACCCAACTCAAAAATGTTTTTAACCCAACCTGGTTCGGGTTATTCAGGTTTCAGGTTGTTTGAACACCCCTAGGCAATACAACATCCCTAGTGGGACTTTCTAAGGTATTACATCCAGATCTTTCTTTAACCTTACTCGATGCGTAACCCTGTTATTGATCTCGCGCCGTCACTTGCCGCTTTTGGCCCCTAGTTTAGTTTTTCTCTTCCGATTTATATGAAAACTCGTATTCGCCACCGTCGTCCTATATGATGATATTGTGCATCAATCAAAGAAGTTATTATGACTGTTGCAACAACATAGTCTGGGGGTGACAGAGTTGCTACTACCCTCTGAACCTCAAATCTCAGTCCCGAGTTAAACCTGTCCATTTTCTTTGCATTAGTGTCTACCAGTTCTGGGCAAAACTGCGACAAATTAGTGAATTCTAGTTCATAATCTTCTACTTTTTTTCCTCTACTGCATATGCATAAACTCTACCTACTTCTTATAGTGAAGAATCGATGGATAATACTTAGCAAAGAAGGTAATTTTGAGCTGATACCAGTTGACCGTCCTAACATTTGTATCAATGGATCTTTCGGCGGACATCCACCACAAAAGAGCTTGTTTGCTCAGCATAAACATATCACAGTGTACCATATTCGCTGTCATCAAGTTATGATGTTGCATGCTCTCACAGGCGAGCAACCACGTGGCTCTTAGATCATTGACCACCATGTAGTTAGGTTGATCGCGTTAACGAAGTTAATAACTACTTAGCTTGTAAATAATGTGTAGATATACTTTTGTGAAACACTGGTTTTGGATAGAAAATGTGCAGTCTTGTGATGTGAAATTTATAAATATTTTCCTAGAGTGATTTTGTCAGGTGTTGTTCAAAGCATGGTTGTTTAGGTTGTTGGCTGAACAACTAGAGAACTTGCTGATAGTTTTTTTTTTTTTTTTTTTTTTTTGTTGGAAGTAGTGAACATGGAATGTGATTTTGGTTCTATCTAAAAGGTTAAAGCTTGTTTGTTATTAGTATATTATTATGAGCATGTGGATACTCGCTTAGGGTGATGTTAGAGGTCAGGGGTGTTACCCAGACATTTCATGGCAATATAAGGTTTTGCTTTTGCCAATGTAATGTTGCATATTGCATTAAGCAAATACAGTTCTTATATGCTTGTTGTTGAGTTCACCTCTAGCAGGACCCTCGAATTTTCTTTCGACGTCCTTGCTCGGCTTGCAGGCTTTCTCGACAATATTCGAAGGAACTCCAAAGATGAATATTGGGTTGCTTTACATTCTAAAAAGGGAATTGTTGGGATATTGATTTCTTCAACCTCTTTGGTTTGGGAAGCTACTAGGAAGGCCCATGCAACTGTTGGCTGTTAGGTTGAGTGAGGAAGGAGAGGTTTCAGAAATATTGGAAGATAGTGAAAGGAAATCTCTTAAGTTCATTAGTGAGGTGAAAGAGTAGGATGGAAAGTTGTAGTTTGGTTCGGTCCTAATGCCATTTATGGCGTTTATGAACCAAAGTAGGTCGTGTTAAGCTATTTTTCGAGATACTATTAGACTCTTGTTTTGCATAATTTATAGTTTTATCTTTTGTAACAGAATAACTATCATGTAGGGGATAAAAAAAAAGGCTTTAAAGAAGTTTTTTTTTTTTTTTTTTTTTTTTTTTTTTTTTTTTTAAACAACCTTTTAGAAAGGGGAATTTGATCATGTAGTATCTTAGGTACGTGCTCTATCTTGACTCACGAAGATCACTAATCACAATCTATTTTCAAAAATATAAATCTTCATTATGGAACTTAAATATGTATGTAGGATTTTATTTCATATTAGGTTTCATTGGATTTAATTTAAAATTCTAAATGTAGAAGCAAATATTTAATGAGTTTTTTTCAAGAATAGACTAGATTGAGAATATAATTACAAATCTAAGCTAAAAATAAAATATTGGCAAATGTAATTTTCAATAATGAATTTCTAAATTCAGATGATTAGACAATTATATTCATACCCTCCTCATTAAATACGGTTTATTTTCTTATTATTAATAGAAAAAGAATTCCTTTTAAAACTTTCCAACTTTCTTTCCCTATAATAGTGTCAATAATTTATGTCTCATCAATCTAATTATGTCTATTCCTTTTCGATTATCTTTCTTCTTTAAGTTTTAGATCGCCATTTTTTCTTTCAAAATTTTTTCACGAAATTGTCTAGTCCATACCGTTCGAAAGTCATTTTTCAGTTCAAAGATTTTCAGAATTGTCTCCGTCTATAAAAAGCATGAACGTCAATCAAGATGCTTCAATGTTAACACCATCTCACTTGCTTCAATGTTATTGTAATTTAGTATTCAATAATATTTATTATAATACGGTCCTTAATATTCCTAACAATTATGAATACTGTTTTTTTACTGTCCTTTTGATACTATTGTTAAGAACATGTATGTGCACATTCAAGTTATGTATGTCTGAGTTGACAAATAATACAATATAATAATAAATATATAGTATAATAAATACAGTAGTTATTTCAGTTTCCCAAACGACAAAAATTAAAATATTGATTCACATAAAATAGACATATCGAAAAACTTAAGAGTAGGGGAAGAATACAAGATAATTGGTTACGAATACGATATTTATTAGCAATCCAATATGGTATTAGAAACACAGTATTTGTTAGAAATACTATATTTATTAGAAATACATATTAGTTATAAATACTATATTTATTAGAAATACAGTATTAGTTAGACATACTGTATTTATTAAAAATAAAGTATTTGTTAGACATATCGTGAAATACAATACTTATTTGAGCTTCCACAAGGAAGAAATTAAGGTTTTTTTATTTGATCTTTTTAATGGACCTACTGCAAATATCATAGAGATAAAACGACGCAAAAACAACTTTTCGTTTTTCGAATCTAATGTTTTCATCATATTTTTCTATTGTACCTTTGAATGCACATTAGAATTCAAGAAAATCTTCCAAAAAATGCAAGAAATTAGTAGCAAGAAAAAGTTACCAAAGATCGAATGAATAAATTATTAAAAAAAAGAAAAAAAAAAGTGGGTATCAATCGCCGAAAACAATCATATAAGTATGAATGTAGTTTTCTTTCATTGTTGAGAGAAAAGAGAAGAAAAACAGTTTTGGAATATGTATTTTAGGAAAAGTTATTTAATTTGGATTTTTAAAGAAATTTTAATTATGGCATTTAAAATCAATCATTTAAATGTAAACAATGGCAAAATAAGATTATTAAAATATATTAAATCTGGATTTTTAAAACAAAATTTATATTTGCAAAAAATTAGTTTGTTGCCTAGATTTGTAATTATTTATAAAAAAAGTTGCATATTCGATATAATTTCTCATATTTAATTATAGGATTCTAAAATTTTGTTTAAAAATACTTTCTAAATAATAAGATTTAAATTTGGATAAAATCATAGATTTATGGTCCTTTTATTAATACAGAGTTAGTGGCTAATTTTTTTTTTTAAAAGTGACCATGTATTAGAATTTAATATTAATCTAGTCACCATCTTAGTAATCTTTCAATTAAGTAACTAACAATTTTATTAACTTGGGTACCAAAATGGAGTACTATAGAAATGTGTTTGATTTTGAAACTTAGAAATCAAAATGAAACCTAACCCATGGACAAAAAGTTTTTTTCTCCCTTAATAATTCATCCTACAAAGTAGGAAATATATACATGCAAAGACAGAGAGGTTTTTTCATAGCAAAAAGAACGAGGAGGTTGATAACAGTTATCATTCTATAGAATCTGAAAACGAAACAAAACAAAAAAATAAAAGAAAAAAAGAATCTACATGCGTTTTCTTTCAAAAGATTGAGTATCCTTTGTCAATATGGAGGAAGGTAAATAACAGAAGCCCTGAGAAACAAATAATCTGGCTATGCAAACAGAATTGTCATCATTCAAAATTGAGTACAAACAAGCTACATCTGAAAGCATCACCATCATAGTAATACTTCAATTTCAAAATCTTACAAGAATATAGTTCCAGTGGACCAAAACGACTTGCTTCGCGTTCATTAGTCGATTTTCACTGATGAGTATATGAGCCTTGTGAACCAAAAGCATGCATAGAACCCAATGGTACCTGTGAGCACAAAGAATGCATATGAAACAATCAGCATATATCCAAAGTACAATGCCCCAGATACCAGCTTTGTGATTTCGAGCTTTGTGAAGAAGTAGAATGTCGAATACAGGAACAGGTAGAGTGCCGACGAGCCCGAGGTTAGGTAAGATCTCCACCACCACAGGTAATCTTCACTGCACAACTGGAAGTAGCAGAGCACGATCGTGATCTCGGCGCAAGTGATGAGGAGGATGATGAACACCAAGAACAGGAAACCAAAAATGTAGTAGAATTGGTTGAGCCAAATTGAGGTAAGGATGAAGAAGAGTTCAATGAAAACAGCTCCAAAAGGGAGGATTCCTCCAATAAGAACTGAGAAAGCTGGGTGCATGTACCAAGCTTGCTCTGGGATTTGCCTGGGGATTTTGTTTGTCTTTACTGGATCTTCAATTGCTGGCTTCTTGAACCCAATATAGCTGCCCACAAAGACAAGGGGCACCGAGATTCCGAACCATAAAAAGACGAGAGCAAACATTGTTCCGAAGGGCACAGCTCCTGATGATTTTTGTCCCCAAATAAGGACATTCAAAACGAAGAACAGGGCAAATACAGTGCCAGGGAACATGATAGCTGTGTTTAGGGCAATCTTCTTCCACTCGGTACCTTTGAACATTTTGTACAGACGGGTCGAGGCAAACCCGGCAAAAAGACCCATGAAAACCCAAAGCAAGAGCATGGCAGTCATAAGTCCACCTCTGTTTGAAGGGGAGAGAAATCCAAGGATAGCGAACATCATTGTTACAACAACCATTCCCAAGAACTGAACTCCTGTTCCAACGTACACACAGAGTAGATCTGAATTCATTGGTGGTCTAAAGACATCCCCATGGACAAGCTTCCATCCTGTCTCTTCCTGAGCTTCTTCTAGGGTTTCGAGTTCATTGTACTTCGAAATATCGCGGTATAGCGTACGGAGCATGATCATTGCAACCATTCCAGAGAGGAAAAGAACAATCATCAATGAATTGACGATTGAGAACCAATGGATTTGGTCATCACTCATCAAAAGATATGCATCCCATCTAGAAGCCCACTTCACTTCACTTTCCTGGAGGATACAAAAGTTGTCTGGTAAATAAAGGCATGAGAGTTCATGGCCAAGAAAATTTAGACTCTACTATGACTCGATGTTCTAAAGATGGGCTAGCAAAAGAACGAACAGCAAGAAAATACAAATTTAATTCAGTAGATGGTCCCTCTAAAATGAATTAGGTGTAAGGTGTCCCTAGCGATAGAAAACTGTTAATAAAGTTTAGGGTAAATTATAGATTTGGTTTCTTTGGCTGGAATGGAAGAAAGTTGGATAGAATTTAGTTCTTATGGTTTGGAAAAAAGTTAGAATTTAGTCATTCCATATATTCTAAAAACTAGTTTAGTTTATGTTGTTTGTAATTGTTGACGAATTAAACGTGTAGGTGTCTATCCATGTGCAAAAGAGGTGATTTTTTTGTTGAATCAATCATTGAACTCACACCATCATTATTCATACATGTATAATAAACTTTCACAGTTTCACATATTTAATTTGCAAAAAGTATGAACGACAAGTGTTGTTTTTAAGTTTTTATCTAATCATAGAGAAAATTGTAGTTTTTTTAAATCATAGGAACTAAATTCTAACTTCACAAAGACATTGGTATTCGGCTAAATTTGTATTCAGCCAAATTTATAGTTTACCCTAAAGTTTAAAGCTTAGTAGATCTATGAGCGCACCTGAAATTCAACATCATAAGTAAATATGATTTCCTTTCCCTCATCAACCTCCTGCGGGGTGTTGGAATTAACAACTGTGTGTTTTGCATGTGGGTCGCAGGTTGAAAGACGAGTATTCTTATCGTTCCAGTTTCCTTCGTATTCATGTTTGACGCTAATGAAACATAAAACCGTAAGCAAGTTGCACTGCCAATTAATTATTAAACCTGGAAAATCAAAAGCTTGATCGAATAAAATGAGTGGAGGGTGATAACCTGAATGGTTTGACCTCAAATCCCACGATTCTTGCAGCATCAGTTTGTAAATCTTTATGATACCTGACTGTAAATGCTAAATGATTGTGGATAAAGTACTTCTCATCTTTGCTCTGTACAACATCAGAAGATAAATAAATAAATAAACTTCAATTTGCAAATAGAGACATTAATTTGCTGATGGAAAATAAAAAACTTGCCGCAGTATATTGGCCTTTAAGCCCAACATGATAACCCATCTGGTAAACAGGTGACTCCTGGTCCTGCCTTTGAATGGGAAAAACTAGGGGAAGGTTATCCAGAATCCTGTAACATAAATGGAAGATTCAAGATGTGAAATCCCAAAGAGGTGCCAATAAGCAACAGAAAACAATACTATGCTTTTTCTCGAAGAAAATGTCGTACATGTTGACCCGATATTCATCATTGATCTTCTCTTTGAACTCCTTTGCTTGTTTAGCATCAAGTTTAATCCTGCCAACAACACTACACATCTGGGGTTCCCGCATTTTAAACTGCACAAGGTTCCAATGGAGTCAAGAACTTAAATGGGTCAAACAGAATGGAATTTTCCTATTGTAAAGTAAATCTTTAACTCACCACGTAGGGGGAATTTTCAATTCTGTCACCACGAAGAACTTCACCCAGATTCTCTGCGCTGTCCAATATCTTTTCTGGACGAGAAAATGGGAGTGAATAATACGAGTAAGGAAGCTGAGTCTTTGTTGACGTCAATTTGTTCACTTTCACTTTTAGATCATCGCCCTATATCCAAACGTTAAAAGTTTCATAATGATCTCAAAGATTTGTTCACACCCATGACACACCCACACACAAAATTATATTTTCACTGAAAGATCGAACAACATTCAACAATTTTTGAGATATTTTATAGCTCATGTACACAAAATCAAAGAATCAAAATCCAGCATACTACGCAATACATTATAAACAACAGCCAACAAGAACATAGTGTCGGAGAACATCACCTTATCTCACATTAAAAATGTGAAGAGTTCTCACCATCTTCATAAATATGCGTGTTATTCCTCTTATTATCAATTGATTTTGAAGAGGAACTCCACACTATCTAATATGGTATCATAGCTCCAAGTAAGTAGTTGGTCCATAAATTTCGATCCAACCTAAGCAGTTATTTGATCCACAGATATGGATCCAACCCAATAGGGTAATTCAATCCAGAAATTTGGATCTAACCTAAGATGGCGAACCCAAAGAGGTAACATCTTCTGAGAGCATGTTTGAGACCCTCACCTTGTCCCACATTCAAAATGTGAAGAATTCTCACCACCTTTATAACACTACTCTCCTCATCACCAATCCAATTGATTTTGAAATGAAATTCCATGCTATCTAATAGATAGCTCTAGTGGCATGATGAATAACTTAGTAACTCTATCATTATGAATTCAAATCCCTCACCTCCAAATGTTATGAATAAAAAAAAAGCATCATATACAACATACAGATATTTTATCCATTCAAAACATATTTAGAATCCAAAGTCCTGGCTGATTAACACCAACACCAAACGAAAATAAAAAAAATATAAAAACAAACAAACAAAACAAAACAAAGAGATGATGAGCAAATCGAAAAGCTACGCACTCCCTACAATTCATAGCACTGTTCAAAAAAAAGAGAATCTGATAGTAAATGTTCTCCAACTCGAAACACAAACTTTCTATATTACATAACACCTAAATTCGATACAATGCACCAAAAACTTCCACCCAACGTAATTCAAACAAACAATCCCCGCTCAAGATTAACACGATCTACCACGATTCAAAAACCACAAAGACCTAGAAAAAAAAAACAAAAAATATCCCCAGATCTAGATTCCCCCACACACATCCCATTCCACAAACAACAACGCAATTCCCTCAACTCCAAACATCAAACTCAGATCCGACAATGCAACACGGATCAAGCAAAAACTACACCCTCAAACCAAAAAAACCACAAAAAAACACAAAAAATCACAAAAATCAACAGAAACAGCAAACCTTCTGGAAATCCTCGGGAGCAACACCGGGAAGGTAGAAACAGTTGACACCATGAACGAAAAGCAAGAGAACAGCAGCGATGAAGAAGCTCCGAATCGATGGAGATCTCGGAGTCGCCATTAGCGACGGAGAAGAGAAATGGGAGAGAAGGGAAAGGAGCTGTAGATCCGAGAAGGGAGGTTTAATTTTTCTTTCGCTTCTTGTTTGTTTGAGTCTGTACATAAGGGGAAAAATGACAAGGAAGAAAAGTGAGCGCACAAAATGGCTCCATAGTGGCGCTACACCTGATTATTACCTCTCGGCCTTTTTGTGATTGTTACGGTGATGTTTTACCACCGCCTTCCTGATCTTGCCACGTCGTTTTGTTCACTTGATCTGGTCCGTGGATTTTTCAAAAAAACAATATTTTATGAAATATTGTTTTCTTTTTCTTTTTTAATTCAATTGGTGGGTAATTAAATGCTCTGGATTTTCGGTTTGGAGCTTCCGTAATTTTCTACAGGCTAACCTATCAAACACTTCATATATATATATATATATATATATAAAAGTAAATAATTTTTTTCTGAAAAAAAAAAGTAAATAAAATTTTATTTTAAAAAAAAGTAAATACACTTAGAAAACATGTGCATAAACCTTTGAAATTACACTTTTTTTCCTTTTTGGCGTGTAGAGTGGCTTTAGGAGTTCTGTAAAAAAAAATTACCATAGAAATTTATTTTTAATTCAACAAAAGTTTAAGGGGTTGATTTAAATTTATGATGTATTAATTATGAATAAGAGGTTACGGGGCATATCGCGCTAACCCTACAACATTTGGATGTCATTTTATTGGATTGAATTCATCACTTTATGCACCCTAAATCTTCTTTGACCAATTGAGTCACTTCATAATAATTTTAACAAGTATATTCTTATGCAAACGAGAGCTCGACATCAAAAGTATTCCAACGATGAAGAGATTATGAGTTCGAATTTTCCTATTCTAATTTTGGTTAATGAGATTGGAATTATATACTTTGTTCGTTTTCAAATTTTAGAACTTTTTAATTCGACTTTTTTTTTTTTTTTTAATCAACTTTGCTACCTGTCTTCTCTAATTTTTAGATTTTCAATTTGATGTATGTAAATTTAAAATGGTCTTATATTTTCATTTTATTAACTTTTGAAATCTTTATTTATATGGGATACGTGGGATAGAAGATTTGGAACTCTCTTTTTTATGTAAAAACATTTATATCATGTAGTCATCAATTTTAAAAGTATAAATTTGATTTTGGGTTAGGGAATGAACTAAATGTCATTGAATTTAACTTAAAGAATTTAATGGTTTTTTGTTTTTTTTTTTTTTAGTACAAGTACTTAATGGGTTGTTTACTTTTTTGCAATATGACATTTTCATTAAATTGACATTTTAGTTATTTTATTAATTTTAAGAAAATGTAAGATATTCTAATATTTAAGAAGATACCAGATGCTCGAGTATCTTACATACTCATTTGATAATTTTTTTTATATCGTTTATAAAATATGGGTTTCTAGATTCTTATAGATGACATTTATTAAGAACATTTTTGTCTTTCACTAATTTTATATATTACTCATATTTTGTCTATACTATATCTTAATTAGTGTTTGCTTAAGTTTGCTCAGACATTATATATATTATCAAAATTTACTATATAAAAACATTAATTATGTTATCAAAATTAGAGTTAAATATATATATATATATATATATATATATATATATATATATATATTCAAATTTAAGTTGAAATTAAAAATTTTTAAAATATGATTGAATAAAATAAAAAAATTAATTAATTTAAATACATAATAATTAAGTTTATATACATAATTATGTCACTTAAGAAAAAGACAATAATGTTATATTAAATTAATATAGAAGTTATATGAATATTGTGAAAGGCATTATTGGAACATTAGATAAATTCATATTATCACAAGTAGATTCCTACAAAAAAAAAAAAAAAAAAAAAACATAATTATCTAAATATTATTTAAATGTGATTCCGGACATCTAAAATTCGAGCCTCATTAGAAGAATATTATGCTATTGTAGTGGCCTTTTGCCTTTTTTTTATATATATTCGTGACTGTCCGTATCAGCTTGCATGCACCTCGACTAATGTTACGGGACATACCGTCTGACCCTACAATATTGGATTCAAGAAAATTCGTAGGAAATTAATTCTTAGGTAAGTAGTCATCATTGATCATAATACCTTAAACAATGCTCTCTTTGATACTTGAGTCATTCTATAATGGTTTTTGTAGTGTGGGGTTTTGCTGCCCGATTATCAAGTAGAAATCTCTTAAAATCTCAATCTCATTTGCCAAATTTGTTTTTCTATATCTAGATATCATGTGAAATAGTTCATTTTTTCTATTTGTGAACGTAATTTCTCACTTTTTAATTCTTTATTGTTGATTACGATTTACTTAACAAGTTAAGTTCACACCGAAGAAACGCAATGAATGGAATAATGTAAGAAACAAAAAGAAAAAGAAATTAGGGAGTCATTTTTTGTTTTATGTTTTAGCCTCTCTATTTTAACCATAGAAACTTTTTAAAAATAATTCATATCTTATAAAATTTTAGGTTTTCAATCAATTTTACTCAATAATTTTTAATCCATTTAACTTGATTGAAACTATCAATTTTGTTTTAGATTAATCATTTTATTGTATTTGATTTTTTTATTTTTTATTTTTGATGTTCATACATTTTTTTTCCACTTTTATTGTTATTCATGGGAAATCTATTAATTATAGTTTTCGAGAAACATAAACATATATAAAGGTTTTATTAATACAATTATATTGAGGGAGGAGATTCGAACTTATAACCTTATAGTTACTATGTTATACAAGATGCCGATAGAACATTGTGACAACATATAAAAAGGTTAACATTTAACATAATAATTTTGAATATTCTTTTTAAAATGGTGAAATTAAAATTTCAAGAAACTGTGAAAGAATAAACAACCCAACTAAAAAGGATGAGAAACAATAGACCATTACCAAACAAATCCGAAGTAAGAAGGAGTTTAAATCAAAACGAAAATATTTCCCTTTTCTCCACCGACAGGCTCGTTTCTACCCTAATTTGTCGGAAGATAAATAGCTATTTTCTATTATTATAATAATAATAAGTTATTATGATTTGAATTAGTTAATTTGAGAGTTAAAAATTGAGAGCTGTAGCAAAATATTTGTCTGTATATGACTTTTTTTTTAGATAAGTTAGAGACAATAATTTATTTGAATATAAATTTAAAATAAATAAATAAGTTATTTTAAAAAATTAAAAATGAATTATTAAAAATTAAGAGGTAATTTAAGTAGTTATAAATTAATGATTAAAAATGAGTTATTAGAATGATGAGTTATTTTTAGTGATAATAATGAAGAATTATTTGAGCAGTTACAAAAATTCTTTTTAATGTAATTTTTTAAAGAATAATTAATAAATTCTCATTTCAAATATTTCATAAATTGGACAAACAAACACCTCTTGGGGAGGGAAAGATGGAGAAGAAAAAAGCAGGGTCGCTTTTGCACGTAGTTGACTTTATTTTGCGTTACGTATAATTAAAGTGAATCACATCAATGGCCAGATCTTACACTAATGGGGAATTTATGATGAATTTCAATTTTAGCAGTTTTTTTTTAATATAAATCAAATATGACACAATTTCAAACGAAATTTTTTTTTTCTCAATTTTATTTTTGTTCACAAAATTTTCAATTAATAGGGGATTGAAGTTTATTCGTAGAATTGATTGAAAGATGACGAATTTAAATCAGTCAATGACACTGTTGAATTCAATAAATTTCAAACCTGTGTTTTAAAAATTCCAATAAATTTTATAGTATTCAATCAATTTCAAACGGTATTCTAAAATTCCAATAAATTTTAGCTATAATTAGAGTAAACATATTAGCTCAAAAAGAGACATATTATTTAAATTAATTTACATTGATAGTTAACAAATAGTAATTTACAAGTTGACACAATACATGCGCATATTGTTTTTGGTGGCAATTTGCTTGAAGTAAGTTGTACTATTGTTATAAAATATTAAACCACATCAATCAATTAATTGATTGAGTTCAATCAATAGACTTCGATCAAGTTCAATTAATAATATCGACTAATTTTAATTGATGACATTAATTACAAGTATGCATTAGTTCATTCAATCACACGTCAATGAATTTTGTTCATTGTCATTAATTAATTTTAATCAATTACACTAGTTGACTTCAATCGGTGACATAAATGAGATTAGTTCAATCAATCATGCATCAGTTAGCTTTAATTAGTGACAGTGATTGCAAAAATGTAAAATATGAGTTTAGTTTAATCGAGTGCACACTGATTGACTTCAATCAGGTTTATTATTGGTTTCCATTAGTGAGATTGATTGTAAATATGTAAAATATGATATTAGTTAAATCGAGCATGCACCAATTGACTTCAATCAGTTTCATTATTAGCTTCAATTAGTATCATCGATTGATTTCTATTAGTGCCACTAATTGACTCCAATTTGACTTCAATCAGTGTCATTGATTGGTTTCAATTGATGATATTGATTGCAAATATGAAAAATTTAAATATTATTGATTGGTTTCAATCAATATCATTAATTGGCTTCAATTAATGACTATGATTGAAGTCATCAAACTTGAACCGTTTTTGTAATTTTACTGTAAATGGTTTCATGCACTTATTTTTTGTTAGTTTAGATGTCTTATGTGAATGTATGCTTATTGATAAGTAATTGAACAAGTATGATGTCTAATGAAATTATGTCGAAATACAATTTCAATGCATCTAATTGGAGGTCAATCAATCCGAGTGAAAAAATAGAATTATAACAAAAATGCTACGCAAGGGAGAGTGACGCAATGTTACTGTTGATATAAAATACTAAATTTTCTTATTTTTAGAATATTGAAAGTTAGACAACTTCGATACATTGTTTTTTTTCTAATTCATCGTCTTATATTTTATTTTTAGTGTTTAGGCTTCATATTTAAGATGATTGAAAAAAACTCTTGATATTGTTCATCTTGTGAGACCTGTGTAATTTTTCCAACATTTTAAAGTTTCTAACATGTTTTATCTCTTATTTTTTGTTCACAGACAAAACATGTGTTTGTGTAAATATATGTTGATTGCAAAGGAAAGTATGGTTGTTTTTTTTTTTTTTTTTTTTTTTTGAGAGTAAAGTATGATTGTTAGATTTGGCTAACAACAAAACAAGGTCTCACATGTTCACATAAAAAACTTGGTATTTGGCTAAAAAAATTAACACTTTCTTATGATAGATTGAAATAAGGAAGGGAAAAAAAAATAAAGAAATAATTATCAAATGAGACTTAATCTAACAATAATGATATATATCTTCGACAATAAAATTATACGTTAAAATCCACAATCCATACTAAAAAAACCTAACAAGATAATTAATATGTAAAAGTTCCAATAAGATGACTTGCCACTCACTTTTAAGAGTATAAAATATTGTTAGCACTTGTTTTAACTAAAAAAAAAAAAAAAGGTGTTTATGACTAAGAAATCATAGATTCAAATCTATTTATCTTCTATGATGTTTTTTTTTTTTTTAAACAAGATCAACTTCAATTAAACATAATAAATATTACAACCTAGCCTCTCAACTAAGGATATGCCACTAACGGGAAAACCCCCCAACAACGACTTAGGTCCCGGACCATAGTTTGGATGGTGATCGACCATTTAGAAAACCAATAGAAAAACTTGCCTTGAAAAGTAATAGCTTAGTCGAGAACAATGCCTTTGCACGGTTGGAACTTAAAAATTCCATAGCAGGCATAGAAAATATCATCAACACCATGATGTTGAACTAGAAAAACTAATAAAAAATATATGTAATTGATAGCTGTAACAAAATAAATAAATTTTTACATAAATAGCTGTAATTTCAATTAAATTAATGGGTTATACTTTTTCAATTTTGATATTAATTAATTTCCAACTATCCTTTGAACATGAAAATATCAATGCATAATTAAAATCCACCCAAAATTTTACTTGTATTTTGTGCAATTTAACTTTTCTTTTTCTTTTTTATAATATTGTACGAATAAATTTAGAGTTTACAATTCTTGTTCGTTTTATATTAAAAAAAAGTACAATTATACGTTGAAAGAAAAAATATATAGTGAATAATAATTATCACAGTTTTATTAAGTCCACATATTGTAATTAAGAACACTCTCTCAATAGGCCTATTAGCTCAGTTGGTTAGAGCGTCGTGCTAATAACGCGAAGGTCGCAGGTTCGAAACCTGCATAGGCCACTTTTTTATTTTTTCAATTTGACTTCGAACTGGGGAGCATCTCCGGCACGTGCGGTTCCCTTGCGAATTGCAAACACTTCATCCCTGAGCGGCAGTGTGACGGCCAATAGGAAGTGCGCCACGTGACAATATAACTTTTTTCATTTTTCGATTAAGTGATGCATTCTTTTACCAATTATTTGCCAATATTAATTTCCTTTTATTATTATTTTTAAAAAACTTCAATTCCTTGTTTTTCAAATGTTTGGTTATTTTTTGCTCTAAAAAATTGTATAATTATTTTTTTCAAAAGAAGAAGAAAAATTGTTTAGTTAAAAATAGGTAAAATGTAAGTTTAGTAGTGGTTAGATTCTATTGTTTGAGTGGATTTGAAAAAAGTTGGAATTTAATTCATATGATTTGAAGAAAGTTAAAATTTAATTTATATGGTTGGAAAAAAGTTAAAATTTAGTTATATGAAAACTATTCATGTATAAATAATATGATTTTTTTGTCATATCAATCATTTAAATCATTTAACTTTCAAGAACTTAATTCGCTAATGATAAAAAACGACAAATACTATTTTTTAGATTTTATCAAACTATATGAACTAAATTTTATCTTTTAAAATTATTGTAACACCCAAAAAACTTACAGCTAAAAGATAACAACTTGAAATCTAAATTGCAAGTCTCTGGTCCAGCTACCACCTTCCTAAACCCCATCGATCACAATCCAATTTCATCAACTCGACACCAAAGAAACCTGCCAGAGTTAACATCATAGAAAAGAATGAGAATATACATATAAAGTAAGTAGCTTTTTAGCGCGGTAAACTACAATTGATCAGCGGAAGCTAAAAAGTCACACTAGCAACTCCCAAACACGGATCAACCCAGTCCATGGTATTCGACATCTCACAGTTGTCTACCACTTTCTGTAGACCATCCTATCTTGCATGCATATCACATACTCCACTCTAGAGTGCAACTCTCTACTCACTATGTACCACAACTAAAGCTTGAAACACATCTTCACATATGAACCAAAAGTACATTACTCGTGTACCAACTGGAAACTGACTACAAAACATACCTTTCGATTAGAGGAATGCCCAAACTCAATTGGTAAGATACACCACACCATCAAGGCACACGTATGACGCACACCACACTAGAGTGCACAATTACGACACACCATACTATTAGAGTGGTATTCTCACTAACTACACATCGTTCCTGGGAAATACCACTCACGTTTGGCCACTCTCTTACCTCTAATAATCACCATACAACTACGGTTACCAAAACCTGTGTACCTAGAAGTACTCACTCTCGATTGTACGTTCCAATACATTTGTTTACTACTCGAATGACTCTTCTCTCGTTGATCGTCGTACTTGTCACTTTAGGACACCTCTTAACCTTCCAATAATCAAATCCAACCTCGTAATCAATGCTCAACTCTTCACTCTTTCAATTATAATGGAGAAATACGGGGATCATATATGACATAATCATTTCAATCGAAAAAGAGCCATACACCCTAACTCAACTATATAGAGATCTTTAGCATCGATCCTCTATCAACTCATACAACTCATCGCGTCCATGCTGAGGTAACGTTTCTAATTTTTACAATGTACTATTAATAAATTCAAGCAAACTACAAACACACTAACTCACCTTGAAAAACATCATCTCACCTTAGAGTAATTCTTCTCACACTAATCTCACGCTTAAACATATTACTACTTTATATCACCATTACAACTACTAGCTAATCTCCTCATACTATTCACACGCTTGAACAAATGATCTTGCAACTTACATGATAAACCTTACTGAGTTAACAGTATGAACATAACAAATAACTTCCAAAGCCTTACACTTCATTGGCAAGATAGTTTAACAAGCCTCATTTCCACCCACTTCATCCTTCAGCAAATGAATCACACTTCATCTTTCAGCAAATGAACCACATTTCATCATTTAGTAGGACAAATCACAAATCCACACTTAGTCATGCTTTGACTTATATAACACCATTAAAACATGCACCAACTCACACCATGAACAATCGTATATAACTCGAGTGTATTATATTATCTTCAACCAACAAGTACAACCACACTTTTAAACGAGTAATCCACAACTAGCAACTTACCTCACATCCTCAAATAAGTTCAACAAAACCAACGACTTACCATACACTCTCCAATGAGTGGAGCACCGCTAATATCTCACACTGCACCCTTAAATGAGTGATACACACTAGTATCTCACACAACACTCTCAAACGAGTAATACACTCTAGTATCTCACACTGCTATCTCAAATGACTGATACACACTAGTATCTCACACTGCATCCTCAAATGAGTGATACACGTTAGTATCTCACACTGCACTCTCAAATGAGTGATACACGCTAGTATCTCACACCGCTCTCTTAAATGAGTGATACACGCTAGTATCTCACACCGCTCTCTTAAATGAGTGATACACGCTAGTATCTCACACTGCACTCTCAAATGAGTGATACACGCTAGTATCTCACACCGCTTTCTCAAAGGAGTGATACAAGCTAGTATCTCACAATGCACTCTCAAATTAGTGATACACGTTAGTCTGTCACACTACATTCTCAAATGAGTGATACGCGCTAGTCTCTCACACCGCACTTTTAAAGAAGTGCTACTTCGCTAACAACTCATACATCTCTCTCAGAAACAACAACACACCACAAGCAATCCACACAACATTCTAAAAGGATTGTAACATACCTGGAAAGTTACCATGGGTTCCTGAACATTCATACAACAAATAGGAATGTATAAGGAGTAAAAACATAGCTACTTACCTTAATAATAGAGTAGAAAAGTATGCATCACCCAACACTCCGAGGTTTGAGCTCCAAAAACCTGCAAATGATCCATCACTAAAAAATGACATCATCGGCTTGAAACAAAAATAGAGGAAGAGAATAACGACATCGTTTCGTTTAAAAAACGAAAAACACACCGCTAAAGCATGACTCAGCAGCCACACGCCTCACACCTAAAAGACCAAGCATCGTCGTTTTGTTCCAAGCCAAAACGACGTCGCGTGGCCTTGGTCAACATTTAACCTTTGACTCTTTTTTAGTTTCAGGATCTGTTCCTTTCTTTAGGTTCTTACAATTATAGTGATTAAATTCTATATTTCTTCAAACTATATAAACTAAACTCTAAATTTTTTAAATCATGAAAAGTAAATTTTAACTTTCTTCAAACCATAGAGACTAAACCTATATTTTATGTTTAAAAATAATATTGTTTTATTTTCATAAATAAATACAATTTCTTCATAATTGAAATCATTTTGAGCAAAGGGATAATTTTTCCATTTTTAAAAAAGTTATTACAAGTTCTTAAAATATATATATATATATATATATATATATATGTATGTATGTATGTTTTACAACAATTAGAATTAGAATATTCGAACCAATGATCTATTAGTCATTAAGTTTACATTGATATCACTAATATCAATAAGGTATGATTCTTAGGAGGTGTTTAGATAAAGTTTTAGATAAATAATTAATTTGAGTAGTTATTTTGAATAGTTAGAAATGGAGAATTATAGTAAAAATTCGTTTGGATGTGATTTTTATGTAGAAGAGAATAACTTGTTTGGATGTGGATTAAAAATAAGTAGTTAGTTTGAGTAGTTAAAAAAATAATGACTAGAAATGAGTGATTAAAAATGAATTACTTTAACGAGTTAAAAATAGATTATTAGAAATGAGTGTTTAGAAATAATTAGTTATTTTGAGTAGTTATAAATGAACTGTTAGAAATGAATAGTTATTTTGAGCAGTAAAAATGATGAATTATTTCGAATGTTTACAAAAACTCGTTTTGGATATAATTTTTCAAGGAGGGATCAACAAACATTCATTTTAAATCTTCTATATATGTGACAAACAAGCACCCTCCAAATTATTAAATCGTACAAAAAAATTATGAAAGCTCTACTCCAAATCCGAACGAGAATTTAGGATGTAGGCTATTTATTATGCGTTATTTTTCTCTTCTTATTTGTTTGGACAAAATTTTTCATTTCCTTTCAGCCGAGAGTATTTTTCTTCATTTTTTATTCCATGGGATCGAAGGCTGGAAGCGTTGACCAAGTGCAAGTGGTGAGGAAGATGGAGAAGAAGATTACAAGATTGCATCTCGTTGACTCCAGTTCATGTTCTGTAGCAATCTCCACACTCATCAATGGCGTCTCGGAGCTCTCTCTCACTCCGGACATTGACGATCTCTTTCACCTTTCTGCTTCTGGTCCGCTCCACCCACTGTTTCAATTTCTTCGGCCTTCGTCCAGTAGATTTCAAGAAGGTAAATTCAAACTTCTTCCTTGTATCTTATGGGTTCTTTAGATTTGCATTTGTTTGTAGAGTTTGGAATATAGTGAAGTAGATTGGAAAGGGGGTTTTACGATGATAAACGTTTTATGCCGCCAAGGTGTTTGATGAATTGCCTAAGAGAATTTTTACCGATTATGATTGTGATTTTTTGGTGGCAGGGGGGTGACTTGGATTTGTTTATAGGATTAGAGTTTGGAATTTAGTGAAGTAGATTTGGAAGGGGGATTTATAATGATAAATGTTTTATGCCGCCAAGGTGTTTGATGAATTGCCTGAGAGAAATTTTACCGATTATGATTGTGATTTTTTGGTGACAGGGGGATGACTTGATAGTGAAGGTGAAAGGGTTAACTTCTACCAAGACCCAACTTCCGATTTCGTATTACTCACTTCCCTTTTGTCGTCCCGAAAAGATAGAGGACGATGCAGAGAATCTTGGAGAAATTTTACTTGGTGATCAAAGTGAAAAATCTCCTTATGTGGTAGCTTTTATATCTATGCTTAAGACTATACAGAGACTATTGCAGTTTTGATATGTTTATCTTGTTTGTATTGTTGTTATCAATCACAATCACAAAAAACCATGGAGTGGCCTAGTGGTAAAAACTATTTAAGTAATTAAGAGATGATGAGTTCAATCAATGACGGTCACCTACTTAATAAATAATTTCCTTGACATTCAAATGTTGTAGGGTCAAACAGGATGTCTCGTGAGAATAGTTTAAGTGTGCATAAACTAGCCCAAACACTTGTGAATATCAAAGACAAAAACAGTTACAAAAAAGATTCTGTAAAAAGTGGTAGCAAAAAACACTTTTCAAGTGCTTTGCAAATGTTGTTTGCAGGCCAAAATGTTGGAGGATCAGCGGTGCAATATTATATGCCGGATTAAACTCGATGACGTAGGAGCTAAAGAGTTGAAAGAGAAGATGGAGGACGAGTATATGGTTCACATGTATGACAATCTGTTGGTTATTTGAAGATTATTCTCAAATTATTTGTTTCCATATTTATTGGATTAGTATCTTGTATTTATAATATTA
>JBBMKA010000022.1:1235188-1249212 GCA_037833695.1 Sechiopsis laciniata | reverse complement strand
TTTGACAAAAGATGTGAGAGAATTTGACAATTAATTTGATGGAATAGGAAATAAAGAGGTGAGAGAAATGGAAGAATAAATTAAAAATCCAACCAATTAATTTGGCAATTACTATGGTATGTATGAAGAAGGCAAATTTGACATTTATTACTTATGGAAAGTATAAAGATGACATTTCGAATATTAAATGAAATCAATTAATGTATTAAAGGGCAAAATGAGGTTTAGAAAAAAAAGATTAATTTGAAATTTAAAAACAAAAATTAAAAATGCAAAAAGAAAGTTAGACACCTTTGCAAATATTTTTTGAAAATAGTCTATTTAGTACCATTTCCCTAGATCAAATCATTGCCAATAATTTATTTATTTTATTTTTTTGAAATCGCCAATAATTTAAATTACCTCTAGGTTGAAAGGGCACTCGGTTTTAATTTAACATTTTCTCCAAAATAATTTATCAACGATTTTTTTTTTAATTTAAATTTTTTAGTCACAAAGTTTGGAATCTAATTTTAATTTGATGCTTTCAAAATTGAACACTTTTACAAGGACATTTCAATAATACTCACTTTCAATCATGTTGTGTCTAAAGAGGTTCATTTTCTCCATGATATAAGGCCCCACGAGTTAATGGAGCGGTGAATCCTTGTTTAAGTGAGGAATAAGGAAGTGAGTGGGGGCAAAAAATTTCCCTCAAACTAAATTGGAATGAAGACATGGAATATATTCCCCGTTCTCTACATTGTTTATATTTTGTAAGTATTTTAATTTGTTTTTTAATACATATGTAAGCATAAAAGTATGAATTGTTCCTTTAAAAAAATCAAAACCAAGTTGAAAATTAGTAAAATTATTATTAAAAGTTAATTATGGTTTTAACAACGATTAAAAGTTAACTATTTGATAATTTAATCTTAGCAAATTTTCCATGAAAAATTCCTGCCTTCATCCTTGTGAATTTCGCAGAAATTAAAATGAGTGATTTATGTTTCATTAGTTTACTATTTATTTATTTGAAATCAATCTCATAAGTTTATTTTTATACATTTTTTAAAAAAAATTTATATAAAAACTAAAATAATCAATTTATCAATAATCTGAAAATCAATATTTGACTCTTATATTATTTGAGAGCAGTGTACTCTACGTAGGGTTTGTTGGTCACCTTCTCCAATTTATACTTAAAAAGATTAAAATGAATAAAATCATCGTTTTACACAACATTACTTTAAATATTAACAATTTTGTTATTTTTAAAAATAAACATTATTATAAAAAGGTAAATGTTAAATTTTTAAAAGGACATTAACATTACTAAAAGGTAAATGTTAAAAGAACTAAAAAATAATTTCACCACGAAAAAATCTTCAAACACACGGAGCCGGAAGTATATCGGGTCAAACTGCGCCATCAACCCGCTACCAGTTCGAACCCAAAAGCCCTACCCGCCCCCCCTTTCCCATCTGCAAATTCACAACAACGACGGTCCAAGCTGCCCGTCGCCGCCGCCGCCGCCATTGCCGTCGTGAATTATCTCCTTCTAAGGATTTGAATTTCGCATCTTCGATTTCTGTGTGAACCTGAGATAGTGACGGAGTTCAAAATTGGGGGCAAATATGGAGGGAAGTGTTCGAGAATTCGCTGTGGTGCCGGAGAAAGTGATGGATTCAGTGAAGAAGACAGTGGACAACGTAGAACAAGTTCAAACTCATCTTACTTCTTTCCTGTCTATCGCGAAGCCTGATGTTCTTGCTCAAATGCAGCCTCTCCAACGGGCTCAGTCTATGCTTTTGCTTGCTAGGGCTACTACCACTCTCGTCGCATGTAAGATTCTTTAATTTCTTGCCAATATAATTGATTTGTTTCTCTTTTGTTTTGGATTATGGAGGCAGAATTGTTGTTTGTTTTGGTGGATTTCAGTGAAGTTGAGGTGTTGCGGAGTTCACCCTGTTGATCATCCTATCAAGTCTGAGCTTGTAATTTTTCTCATACCTTGTTTCTGGTGATGAAATCTGAAATTTGCTTACATGGGTGTTAAAATTGTTCCATTTTGGTTTTGTAATTTGGGGTTTCTTCCCTATTGATCTTCAAACTCTCAAATGTCCAATTCAGTACTTCCAAACAACCTCAGGAGTTCAATTCATGTCACTACCTACCTATATAGAATTAATTTTCTACTGTTTTCTTTGAATTCCAAATGTTGTAGGGTCAATTAATATGTGCGGTGAAAATTGTTAAAAAGTATGTGTAAATTAAAGTTAAGTACTTTCAAACAACTCTCTATTAGTTTTTTTTTTTTTTTAATATATAAATTTTAAAAATATGTTCACATTTTGTACTTTATTGTATTAATATTATTGAATCAATTTTGATTAAAATTAAATTCAAATTTTTAATAGGAATCGGTTTCAAGCTTTTTTTGAAAGTAGGACTAAAATTGTGATCAAAGTAGAACCAACATCAAAGTACATGGACTAAAATGGTATATTAACCTAACGTTATTCTCTCATTGCTTTGAAAAGCATCATTCTTATTCTTTGCTTATGCATGTAGGAGAGATTAAGCTTTTATCAAGAGAAATTAGAACGGTTCATAAGCTTGAGTAAAGGTATGTTTGATTTGAGTTTTGATTTTTATTTATATCAGCATTGTTTCTTTTGTTAGTTGTTATTGCTTCCTTTCACAGTAGATTGATAATCTTGTACTTCAATTTGTTCATGAAGCACCATTGAAGCGTTCTACTACCTTGAATTCTCAAGCAGCTACTCGCTTTATTGAGCATTCTCTGCCTGATCTCACCCAAGGTTAGTTGAGTTTGTTTGCTTCTGTGTTTGGGGGAGGGGAAATTTGTGTGCTTGATTCCGTCTGCAGGTTAAAGTTATGGGTTCAATTCAAAATGGCACCTACATAGGAATTAGTTTTCTACTAATTATCTTGACTACCAAATGTAATAGCATCAAGTGGTAGTTTTGTGAGAATAATCAAGGTATACGTAAGTTGGCGCAAACATTCACTGATATAAAAAAGATTAAAAAAAAAAGTGCTTGATTCCCTTTAATCAAGGAAATATCTCAATATTTTCAGAGCAAAAGCAGAGTATGAGGGACATTAGTAAGGGAAAGGAACAAAAAATGAAGCAAGTAGAGAGGAACTTACAAAAGAAGAGGAAGTATCAGTCGTCTGAAAAACAATCGGTTCAAATTGCTGCCAAGGAATTTCTTGAGAAAGCAGCTCGCGAGCTTCTTGGTGATAGTAATGGAGGTCTGCAGGGACCTCTATGTCGAGACGCTTCAGATGATGACCTGCCGGAGGATTGAATTCGGGATTTCACTCGGTACCTGTTTATCACATTTATTTCTAACTTTTCTCTCGTTTTTTTTTAAAAAGCTACTTTTCCTTATGATTGTTGCTAGAATATGACCTTAATAATTTTTCTATTTTAGTTCTATTTCCCATTCTTTTACAATTTACCACTGGTTATTAGCTTGGTAAATGATAAGCTTAGTGATAGTGTATGGATGGTCAGTTTTAAATTTAGAATTGTAGTCTGTTTCTGTTTCTGAACCTTCTTTGATATGTTTTATCTTCGTGATATATTGTGTTGTTATAGTTTAGTCGATGCATAGCTCATCTAGTTAAGACATATTCTCAATTAAAGGATCAAAAAAGGAAGTATTTCTTCACTTGATTTGTCTCCCTTTCCCTCACCAAAATGAATGCCATAAAGTGAACTTACATGACTTCAAGTTTGTACCGACAACTACTGCATTGTATCGTTTTCAACGAACATATGTGATCTCAATCACCCTTTCCATCATGCACGAGGACATGAATTTTTCATCAATTTTCAAGAGTGCGGGGTATAGCAATGGTGAAATTGACACTATCGTGACTGTGGGTTTATCCTGATTGACTATTTGTGGCAACATCTTCATCACTGTTTTTGTTTTCATCTAGGAGGTTTTTCACTAGGATTTATCCATCTATCGTATTCATCCATCATGTTCTTGTTTTAATAAGTCTTTGTAACATTTTTCACATATCAATGTTCTATGTTTCCTATAGGAAAAAAGAAAGGCATGATTTTTGTTTCCTTCATTCAAACATAACACTTCCCATCATATGTTGATTTTTATGTGCATGCTTTACTTTTTATGTTTTAACACTTCCACATCTTTACATCTTTCAGGATTATGAAAACCAGAGGTCCAGATACACATGTACCCTTAATAACCCAACTCCTGAAGAATTGATCCATTTTGAAGTTGAATAGGATCGCTTGTTTTCTTTTTCTTTCCTTCTAGTTTCTACCTACAATATTAAGTCGTTTTCCCTTAAATGCATTGGTGGAGTTTTCAGTAGGACCTTGTAGGGATTTTGGCACTCAACCAATATTTTTTTTGAACAAGACAGGCTCATGATGAAAGGGAGTACGTGCCTTTTCACATGTAAATTAGCCTACTTTGGTAGCTAACTTTCTAGTTCTTTTTGGATCTGTATATCAGTCATTATCTTGTTATGTGAATTAGCCTTTTGCTATAAATTGATAATTAGTATGTTCTATGTGATAAACCCACCTCCATGAATCTTCTTGTTCTTTCTCATGTCTTTGTTAAATTTCTTGTTTTAATCTACGGCTGGGGGCGGGCGGTTCATTGGTAAAGGTTTGGAGGTAGGTTTATTTAGAGGTCTATGATTCAAAACTTGCAGAATGAACTTTATTGTATAATTCTTTGTTGTCATTAGATTCAGGTCTTAGAACAGGTGCAGAATCATCCGGGTATATAGTGAGACGAATCGATTGTTTTTTTTTAAAAAAAATCAATTGTCAAGCAACCTTTGAGTCACAAAGCCATCGCTGTCGAAGCAGGGACTATTGCGAGAGATGGGGTTGGAGAAATAACTGAATCTCTGTTTCTTGTGCTGCTCGCCATGGTTCTCCGCCCCGTTATTAAGTAGAGGCTCAGGCTGAACGCTGTTAGAGCTGCAGTATGGTGTTCTTCACTAAACGTTTGAGAAGTATTGCTGCTTTTAGTCTTTTCTAGAGAGAGCTGCCAATCATTCAAATACTTGCAAATACATGGACTAGTAGTTAGGCCATGTTTAGAGCACCTACTAAATTATAAATAATGAATTATTATAAATGGTAGGTGAATTGTAATAAATAATGTTGAGGGCAAATTATAATATAGAATAAGAAATGGTTAATTTCAATTGGGATATAAATTATATTCCATAAATGACGGTAGAGGCTATGTAAAACTGTCATTTAGATTTGAGTTAGTCCGTCAATTATTATAATAAATAGGCCAAACGTGAATTAAGTTGTAATCCAATTAACCCAATCCCCGACCTCGTTTAGTCAATAAGGATTATTTTGTCTCTGGCCTCGTTTCCTATCTAAACGAGGATTCCCTATCCCGTTAGGTGCGGGTCTCTGTGGCAACCCGACTCCGTAGGAAAAATGAACATCTCTACTATTTGTATAAGCAGCCACCCAAACACTCTGGACAATTTGTCGGAACACTCAATCGGTTTAGGCTCATTTGATAACAATTTTATTTTTAGTTTTTTATTTTTGAAATTCAAGCTTACAACAATGACTTTACCTACATGGCTTACCATATATTTTTTCTTACTTGCATATCTATATCTTCTCTATATTTTTAGAAACTAAATCAAAATTTAGAAAGAAAGATAGATACATAATACTTGTAGGAAAAATAAAACATATCGTAGAAAATTTGAGTAACAACAAACTTAAATGTTAAAAACCAAACAGTTATCAAACGAGACTTTGATTTTCTTTCTTTTTTTTTTTTTTAAATATTAATTTTGCTTTATTCAAACTAGAGAAAAACAACACTCAACTTTTACGAATTATGATAATGAAAGACCAAAAAGGTAATCGAATCAAATGGTAAAGCTTCGAAAACTTGGGGTTATCGCAACACCTGTCTGACCATATTCATGAATCCAACGAGAACAGTTCAAACCCCAAATCTCATCACCACCATGACCATGGCCGGCCTCATTGTCGTCGAAGCCATCGGATACATCACCTTATATCCCTTGAAAAAGCCCGAAGCTACCGCGATCACTACGAATGTTGCACTTGCAGACCTGAAGTACCAAACCCAGAGAGTAGGCTGAGGCTCCATTGCTGCTGGATGTGTTTGTTTCTACCTTCCTTCCATCTGTTTTCTTCATTTACAATCTTCATACAAAATATGCAAGCAAAAGCTATAGAGATGTTTTTTTCATACCAAAAAGAAAGGAAAGGTTATGATAATAACATTTATTCATTCTATAGAAGACTTTGAGAAGGAAGAGGAAACCAAAGAATAAGAATAAGAAGCCCTGAGAGAACAAATAATCTGGCTATGGCAACAGAATTGTCATCATTCAAAATTGAGTAAAACGGGTTACATCTGAAAAGCATCATCATAGACTATAGTAATACTTCAATTTCAAAATCTTACAAGAATATTAATTTCGGAGAAATGAAGCAAAATGAACGATCAGCTTCCCCCGTTCATTAATCGATTTTCACTGATGAGTATATGAGTCTTGTGAACCAAAAGCATGCATAGAAGCCAATCGTACCGGTGAGCACAAAGAACGCGTATGAGACAATCAGCATATATCCAAAGTACAACAACCCAGAGACGAGTTTCGTGATTTCGAGCTTCGTGAAGAAGTAGAAGGTTGAGTACAGGAAGAGGTAGAGGGCAGATGAGCCTGAGGTTAGGTAAGATCTCCACCACCAGAGGTAATCTTCGCTGCACAACTGGAAGTAGCAGAGCACAATCGTGATTTCGGCACAGGTGATGAGGAGGATAACGAAGACGAGGAAGAGGAAACCAAAAATGTAGTAGAACTGGTTCAGCCAAATTGAGGTAAGAATGAAGAAGAGTTCGATGAAAACCGCACCAAAGGGAAGGATTCCTCCAATCAGAACAGAGAAGGCTGGGTGCATGTACCAAGCTTGCTCTGGGATCTGCCTGGGGATTTTGTTTGTCTTCACTGGATCTTCAATAGCTGGCTTCTTGAACCCAACATAGCTGCCCACAAAGACAAGGGGGACAGAGATTCCAAACCATAAAAAGACTAGAGCAAACATGGTTCCAAAGGGCACAGCTCCGGATGATTTCTGTCCCCAAATCAGAGCATTCAAAACGAAAAACACTGCGAATATGGTGGCGGGGAACACGACAGCGGTGTTCAGGGCAATCCTCTTCCACTCTGTACCCTTGAACATTTTGTACAGACGGGACGAGGCAAAACCAGCAAAAAGACCCATGAAAACCCAGAGCAAGAGCATGGCTGTCATAAGTCCACCTCGGTTTGAAGGGGAGAGGAATCCAAGGATAGCGAACATCATTGTTACAACAATCATACCCAAGAACTGAACTCCGGTTCCAACGTACACGCAAAGTAGATCTGAATTCTTAGGAGGCCTAAAGACATCCCCATGGACAAGTTTCCACCCTGTCTCTTCCTGAGCTTCTTCCAGGGTTTCAAGTTCGTTGTACTTTGAAATATCCCGGTATAGTGTACGGAGCATAATCATTGCAACCATACCAGAGAGGAAAAGAACAATCATTAATGAATTAACGATTGAGAACCAATGGATTTGATCATCGCTCATCAAAAGATACGCATCCCATCTAGAAGCCCACTTCACTTCACTCTCCTGAGGAAACAAAAAGTGGCCCATAAATAAAGGCATGGGAGTTCACGTGCAAGTAAATTTGGCCTCTACATATACTAGATAGATATTTTATAGGTAAACGAGAAAAGAACGAGAAAGCAGGAAAAGAAAAATCTAATTCAATAGATGTTTCCTCTAAATGAATTGGGTATACATGTACTTGGCGATAAAAAGCTGTTAATAAAGATTTAAAGCACTATTGGATCTAAGAGCCGCACCTGAAATTCAACATCATAAGTAAATATGATTTCTTTTCCCTCATCAACCTCCTGCGGAGAGTTCGAATTAACAACCGTGTGTTTTGCATGCGGGTCGCAGGTTGAAAGACGAGTGTTTTTATCATTCCAGTTCCCTTCATATTCATGCTTGACGCTGAACACAACATAATACCGTAAGCAAGTTGCATTACAACTATTAAACCTAGCAAATCAAAAGCTTGATCGAAAAGAATGAGCAGGGTGATAACCTGAATGGTTTGACCTCAAATCCCACGATTCTTGCAGCATCAGTTTGTAGATCTTTATGATAACGCACTGTAAATGCTAAATGATTGTGGATAAAGTACTTCTCATCTTTGCTCTGTAAAAAATCAGAAAATAAGTAACCTTAAAAAAAATTTGCTAAATAGACATTAATTTGCTGATGGATACTAAATAACTTGCCGCAGTAAATTGGCCTTTAAGCCCAACGTGATAACCCATCTGGTAAACAATAGGGGCCTCCTGGTCTTGCCTTAGAATGGGAAAAACCAGGGGAAGGTTATCCAGAATCCTGTCACATAAATGGCAGATGCAAGATGTGAAACCCCAAAGCGATATCAATAAACAACAGCAAACAATAAAATGTTTTTCTTTTCCTAGGCAAAATGTCATACATGTTGACCCGATATTCATCATTGATCTTCTCTTTGAACTCCTTAGCTTCTTTAGCATCAAGTTTAATCCGACCAACAATGCTACACATCTGAGGTTCCCGCATTTTAAACTGTAAAAAGCTCAAATGGGGTCAGGTACTTAACCGCACGAAACAGAAAGGAAGTTTCCAACGTTCATGTAACCATAACTCACCACATAGGGGGAATTTTCAATCCTGTCACCTCGAAGAACTTCACCCAAATTCTCAGCGCTGTCCAATATCTTCTCTGGACGAGAAAATGGAAGTGAATAATACGAGTAAGGAAGCTGAGTCTTTGTTGACGTCAATTTGTTTACTTTCACTTTTAATTCATCGCCCTGCATTCAAAAGTGAAAAAAATAATAATAAACTCTTATATATTTTTTTATAACCAAGAATCGGAGCTTCGCTCCATTACATACCCGAGGCACAATAATCTCTTAGATCTAAAATGCACCGGGAGCACTATGCTGGAGGAATTACGACACACACAAACACACAAGACTCTATTCTAACTGAAGATTGACCAACATTCTAACATGTTTGGAAATATTTTATAGCTCAAGTAAGCAATAGCAAAATCTGACATAATATGTAATACATTATATACAATATACAGAATGAGAGTGAAAACACATCTAGAATCATTAGTCCCAGCAGACTTCCACCAACCCGACACCATTAACCACACCAGACTCGATAAAAACAAAGAGATAACTCGCGAATCAGAATACCACGTATTCCCTACGATTCAAACCATTTTCCAAAACAAAAGTTGAATCTAGGAGAAAACAAATTCTAATTCGTAACATGACTTATCTACACTGCACATACCGATGCATCAAAAACTTCCACACAACGTAACCTAAACAAACAATCGCCGCTCAAGATTTACATGATCTCCTACCACGATTCAAGAACCAAAAAGAACACAAAACCGCAAACAAAATTTCCAGATCTAACTCATCCCATTCCACACACAAACAACCAACGTAATTCCAGCAGAGCTCCCAACATCAAGCACGGATCCGACGATACAACACGGATCAAACACAAATTACACCCTCAACCACAAGAAAATCCCCAAAAATTCTAACAATCAACAGAAACAACTCTGAAACAACCTGATTTGGAACAACTAACCTTCTCGAAGTCCTCAGGCGCAACACCGGGGAGATAGAAACAGTTGACTCCATGAATCAAAAGCAAAAGAACAGCAGCGATGGAGAAGCTTCGAATCGATGGAGATCTCGGAATCGCCATAGCGAAGGAGAGAAGAAATGGCTGTAGATCCGAGGGGAAGATTTAATTTCTTACGCCTCTTGTTTATGTTATGTATACAACGTAATGAGAAGGAAACTGGGTGCAGAAATGATAAAATAGTCGCGGTACACGTGATTTTTACCTCCCACCCTTTCTTGAATGTTACTTACGGTGACGTTTTACCAGAGCGTTTCAGATCTTGCCACGTCATTGTATTGAATCAATCTGGTCCGGACGTTTTTTTTAAAACAAAATTGATGAAATATGGTAGGGATTTAAATTTTTTTAATTTTGAGTGAAATATAAGTTTAGCCTCATAATTAGAAGAAAGTTAGAATTTCCTTCTAAGACTTCAAAAACAATAATCTAATTCATATAATTTGAAAAAATATAGTATTTTAAAAATTAGAATTTAGTTTCTATATATTTTCAAATCACGTAAGCTAAGTTCTAGTTTTTGAAAATTAGAAAACATGTGTATAAACTTTAGTATTTGAAACTATGAAAATTAAATTCTATACTTCTTTAAACTATACTAATTAATTTTTAATTTTTAAAATTATGATAACTAAATTCTAACTTTGATTAAATTTATATTTTACTCTTTAATTTTGGTTGAAGAGCTGGTTTAATCTGTTTTTTTTTTTTAAGATTAATTTGATTCTTATTTACTACAGCTTTTTGTTGTCTATTTGTTTGCAACTATTTACTACAGATACTAGCCTATAAAAAAAATACCTCAGAAAAGTAGCGTATAAAAAAAGGAAATTTAGAAAACACGTGCATAAACCTTTGAATTTACCCTTTTCTTTCATTTGAAGCATATATTGGTTGTAAAACAAAGCATTTATATAAAAATTAATTTACTCTAATTTTCTTGACAACAAATACGTAAAGTCAAACATATATGACTTTACAATAAATGAGAAGCAATAAAAAATTAACTAAAACAGCAAAAAAAAAAAAACAACTCAGATGTATACCATTTTTCTCCACCGACACATTCATTTCTTTCTACCCTTATTTGTGGGAAGATAAATAGCGTTTTATTTATTTTTTATTTTTCCTATAAGAATTATTTGTTTAATTAAATGATGGGCTTTGAATTTCATCCATTGCTTGATTGTCGAAGAGAGGAAGATGGAGATGTAAAGAACGAGGTTGGTTGACTTTATAGTCTTCACGCTCGCCAATGGCATCTCGTTTTAGCTTCCTCGGCGTTCATACTAAGGATCACCTGAATTCAGACTTTTATGCACAGGGGGAGGGTTCTGTAAATTAAATTAAAATAAAATAAAATAAACGAATGGTGGGAGGTATTTGGACCGAGGAAGGATAAAGAATTATTTTGAGTAGTTAAAAATTAAGAGTTGTTACCAAAAGTTAGTTTGAATGTGTTTTTTTTTTAAGAGTTAGAGTCAAAAATTTGTTTGAGTGTAGATTTAAAATAAGTATTTATTTTGAATAGTTAAAAAACGAATTGTTAAAAATGAGTAATTTCGAGGAATTAAAAATGAAAAGTTATTTTTTAAAATTAATAAATGAATGATTAAAAATAAGTGGTTATAAATAAAAAGTTATTTTTAATAGTTACAAAAACTTGTTTGGATGTAGTTTTTGAAAGAAACATTAATAAATCTTCAATCTAAATCATTCTCAAATATGACAAAAAAGCAGTCTCTCAGAGTTTAGGTTGAGTTAGAATATATATATATATATATATATTTTTAAAATAGTTAAAATAAAGTTTTAATTGGATTGGATTGTCATTTTCTTAAATTTCATTTGGATTAAGCCGGTTCTATATTGATGTTTACAAGGTATATGAAAAATTGAGTATGATATATTTATTTTGTACACATTTATAAATTATGGGTTGTGCTTTAAAGAGAATAAAGATAAATAAATATAACTCGACAATTCAAAAAAGTTGGTTAGCGACTCTTTGAACTCATAATATTATTGTTAGTGATAAGGATGAAACAAGTCGTTTCTATTGTCAATGTAAAGTATGTGTACTTGTGTAAATGATATCGTCCAGCTTCACAATATAGTTGTTGGAACCGAATGGGTCGGTGGCACGATTAGTTATTTGGTTTAATCCATTTCAGCAACCGATCAAAGTGTAACGATAAAAAGAAACGTAAACTAAGCTCGATCGATTCTATCGAAGTCATATTTGATGGGTAATCTTATGGTAAGCATAGAAAGACAACATATAATGTGATGTCGTAATTCATGCACACATACCTCAACCCATCAGTCAAACCTACTTGGTATGTTGTCGAAATATTAGACACAAATCTCAAGTTATTAGGTTAAGTTCGATTACAAGTTGAGGTTAACTTACGTGCACCTCAATTATTTTTATTGGACATATTGTTTGATCTTCTATCATTTAGTAGGGGGTGTTCAAACAACGATCAGTAACCCGACCAACCCAACCCAATTTGACGGGTTGGGTTGGGTTAAAAACATCTTTTAGTTAGGTTGAGTTTAAATTAATAAATTTTCTATAGGTTGGATTGGATTATGAGTTTATCTAAAATTAATTCAAGTCAACCCGACTAGACTAACATGAATTGATTATTAAGTTTAAAAATACATTTTATTACCTGCAACATAATTACGTGTGTATATTTATTTTATTTAATTATTATTTTTAGACTTTTTATTTTCCAGTATTCTTTTAAAATATTTATAAGTCCTTAGAATATTTATATCATGATAAAAATATATATGGTCACAAATTGAGATTACAACAGTTTAGGGGGTGGGGAATGGGAATTGCTCTTGTCGACAGATATATAGTAAAATTATGTCATCTATTTTTGTAGGTTTTAATTAACTATTTACCTTATGGAAATCAAATTATGTCATTTATTTTTTATGTTTTAAGTATCTATTTGCTTTATTCAAGTCAAATGTCTTTTTCTTTATGTTCTATAGTTGAGATATTCTTTATGCAGCATGAATGTATGACTAATAATGAGTGACTTTTGATCAAATATTTTGCATATTTATATCAATTTCATTGCATTTATATGATAATAGTTGAAGATTGTATTTTGTTTATGTATAGTGTCTGACTAATTTGATTAAAGATATTTATATTTATAATGTATTGAGGAACTCGATAACGCAACCCAACCCCGAAATATTATAAGAGTTGAGTTGGGTTGAGCTTTCTCTTTAATTAGGTTGGGTTGAGTTTTCTTTTTAATTAGGTTGAGTTGAGTTTAAAAAATGACCAATTCGAATTTTTAGGTTGGTTAAAAAATTTCCCTCAACCCAACCCAACCTATGTACACCCTTACCATTTAAATGTCAAAGAAACTTGTATGAAATTATTTTCTAAGTAGGTGATTTGGTTGCCGCCGAAGCCCATCTATGCCGACAACCCACATGGCCATCGACTATTCTTAGTAAATTTTGCCAAAACAAATTATTGGGTGGAAAATTTGAAAGTACACATTGGATGGTCAATGACCAAGTTGCTCGTCGTCCATTCACCTAGAATCGACGGCGACCTGTTTTCGTCGCCGATACGTCCACTATTGTCGACGACCATATTGGTTGTCAGAAAAGACACATTTTGTCGACGGCTTAGACGACCATCAACGATTCCTTCTTTGATTTTTTTTTCTTGTAACGTGACTGATAACTTTCAAGAATTGAGAGTTAATTTGGCTTAAAAGAATATATTTTTATCAAGAATTTGCTATAATAGAATAATATATTAATGAATTTCGCCCCATCAGACCCAAATTGTGCTTAAGCAAAACATCCTTTAGTTTTCTGATTAGGATGCATTTTAGAGCTTCGCTGTAGTGAAATGTGCTTGATTGTATGCAAATTTGCAAATGTAAAAAAGAATTGATATTTCTAGTTTGACTGCAGCGAACCTGATGGAGCGAAGCAGAATTCGCAGTAGCGGGAGCGTCCTATCTTCGCTCAGCGAAGGCTAACCTATTCGCCTTAGTGAATCCCAAACTGAAGCTCGCTGCTGCGACAGCCTCGTCTGATCGATCACGCTCATACCTAACACAAGGACGCGTGGCGCAGATCCTTGACCTCGAAATCCTCTCTGCCATCGTAAAGTCAACTCTGCAGCAATCAGGGAGTAGGTAGCAGAGTCAGCAAACTGAGGAGA
>JBBMKA010000022.1:1211925-1235088 GCA_037833695.1 Sechiopsis laciniata | reverse complement strand
GCGCTGCACAAGCCACGTCACTATTCTGCCTTTTAATATTTTATTTAAATTGTGTGTTTGGAATTTAGCGAACAATGACCATTATGGATTAAACCTATAACTTCTTTGATCCTTAATATTCTTTTTAATGATTAGACTAACTTATGATGGTTAAAAATTAAAGCCTAATTTAACATAGATAAGCTAGTCTATGAAAAAAACTAAAATATCTTTAAATTAAACGAGTCTCATTAGTTATTCAAAGTCGAAAAGTTAACCATTATAGAGTTGCCTAGTGGTCAAATAGGGTCTAAGGGTGTTTAAGGTGATGAGTTCAATCCATGTTGGCCACCAAGCTAGAAATTAATTTCCTACGAATTTATAAAAAAAAGTGTTGAAATTCCTGAGGGGGTTTGTTTGCCATATTTATGGATAATTTAAAATGAATATTTACTAACTACTATTCAAAATAACTTATCATTTCTAACCATTTACGAATAATTTAAAATGAGTATTTACTGCAACTTCTCATTTTTAACTACTCACAATATCTATTCAAACTAATTCATCATCCAAAACCCTTCTAAAACAATTGAATTTTAAAAGAATTCTAGTATTTTGCATATTCCCACAATAAATTTGTGGCAAAATATATTTAAAACGTCATTTCTCATTTTCTTAAGCGGGCTGTACTTCTCCTTTTTATATTCCATCGTGCTGATCTTGACCAAGTGCAGGGGATTCCTCGTAGTGGGGAAGATGGAGACGAAATTAACAAGACTGCATTTCATCGACTATAATTCGTGTTCTGCAATACTCTCCACACTCATCAATGGCGTCTCAGATCTCTCTCCCAATCCGGACATTGACGATCTCTCTCAGCTTTCTCCTTCTGCTTCACCACGCTCACTGTTTCAACTTCTTCGGCACTCGTCCGGTGAATTTCAATAAGGTCAATTCAAGCTTCATCAATACATCTGATTAATTCATTAGATTTGCATTTGTTTATAGAATTAGAGTTCGAAATGTAGCGAAGTAGGTTGAATTGGGTTATATAATGATTAAAGTTTTATGCTGCCAAGGTGTTTGATAAATTGCCTGAGAGAACTTTTTGTAATTATCATTATTGTTTTTTGGTGGCAGGGGGATTACTTGAAAGTGAAGGTGAAAGGGTTGACTTCTACAAGGACCCAGCTTCCGATTTCGTATTATTCTCTTCCGTTTTGTCGTCCCGAAAAGATAGAGGAGGATTCCAAGAATCTTGGAGAAATTTTACTTGGTGATCTAACTGAAAACTCGCCTTATGTGGTAGCTATCATATCTAGCTAGCTTTAAGACTATAAAGAGACTATTTCAGTTTTTATATGTTTATTTTGTTGTATTGTCGTTTATCAGTCACATCACCAATAGGTTCCATAAAAATGATATCAAAGGACTCATTCAATTATCATAGGGTAAATTATAAGCGGAAGAAAGTAAGAGTTTTGTCCCTATGGTTTGAACATTGAATAAAGTTAGAATTTAGTTCTTATGGTTTTAAAACCTAGAACTTAGTCTTATGGTTTGATAAAATCTAAAGAATAGTCATTGTCGTTCATAATCTCTCTGAATTATATACGTGGAAATTAGTTATTCATACGTAAATGATGTTTTTTTGTCCAATCAATCATCTAACCCACACTGTCGTCATTGACACAATGATAACTAATTTTCACGTACTCAATTTGCTTACAATTAGAAATGATAATGATGATTTTTTAGATTTTATCAAATCAAAGGGGTTCAATTCTAGTTTTTAAAACCATAGGGACTAAATTCTAACGTTCTTTAAACCATAAGGACTAAATTCTTATTTTTAAATTATATTGACTAAACTCTAACTTTTTTCAAACCATAGAGACCAAAATTATAATTTACCCACTATTATAATAGGTGGTGTGTTCAAGTGTCTGGCATTTGCGTTTGCAGGCTAAAATGTTGGAGCAGCAGCTGTGCAATATTATATGCCGGGTTAAACTCGATGACAAAGGACCTAAAGAGTTGAAAGAGAAGATTGACGATGAGTATATGGTTCAGATGTATGACAATCTTCACCTAGCCAGTTTAGACTTCTTGATGTTATCTGCATTTTTAATGAATTTTCCATCCATTTGATAGGATCCTTGATAACCTTCCTCTTGTCCGTCCGATTATAATTTTCGAACATGAATCTCCCTTTACATATCAGCTTGGATTTCATTTGGGGCATAAAGGTTATTATCATGAGGCAAGTTTTGACATTTTGTATTGATAGAATTTCATTAATATTATTTTTGTGGTAAAAAAAAAAAACAATTTCTATGCTAAACTTTGGAGTTGTATCTTTTATCACTATCTTAAAACTCTAAATTAATAATGGTATCAATTATAATTAAATCTTCCATTACTAAATACAGACTTTTCATTAAACTATCACATGTTGGCTTAATGACCAATGGGGTCATACTCATATAAATTCAAAAGGAAAAACTTAGGTGTAACCTGGATTGCACCCTAGTTTTGCTGCCCAACCAGGTGGCATACTGTTATTGGTCGGGCTGTAAAATCAGTTATCCTGAAAAAAAAATCTAATACTTGGTTTTAAAGCTCTAACAATGACATTGTGTCACATGGTTGATTTGCAAAATTGTGGTGCAACCTAGGCTACATTCAAGTTGTGCTCAATAAATGGCCACGTGGCGGTTTTTATTAACATGAGTGGTTTTTCATGGTTTGTCTCTCCTATTTTTTTCTACTTATTTGGGATGAATTAAATTCAATATCCGAAGTTTTGTGGTATAAAAGGATTTTTCCCTATTATTATTAATTTACTTATATTTGAAAATGCACACGTCCTTTCTCCATGTGCAGGAAAAAGCTGAAAAATACTTCATCTACAACCATTTGATATTTAATATCAAGTATTATCGAGATAACGAATCAAATTCTACTAGAATTGTGGGATTTGAGGTTCAACCGTTCAGGTTTAAAGCCTTCTTTGTCTCCCATTTGATTAAGTTCAAATTTTCTTAACGCTGCTCTGGTGCCAAGCCAAACCTTATTTACGGCCATCCATGCAAGTAGAGTTCTTATATGTTTAGATTTTATATGACATCTCTGTAATTTTTCATGCAAAGCAGTGTCAAACACGAATATAAAGGGGAATGGAAAGAAAGGAATACTCGTCTGTCAACCTGTGACCCGATCTCGAAAGTTATGGTTCTTAACTCCAATGATCCTCAAGAGATTGAGGAGGGAAAGGAAATCATTTATACTTACGACATCGAGTATCATGTACGTCACAGTAGTTAATTGGAACGACATGATTGTATTTCATTTTAAAATATTCTTTGGGTTTTGGTTGCTACTAGAGCATGAATAGTATCCGAAGGATGACTTTCTTTGTGTCAATTTCCTTGCATTTCATTGCTTTGCTGTATTGCTTATTGCTGGATAACATTTCATAATTATTTGCTTTTCATTTATTATTCTTAACGTGTGCGTTTCTTCCCAAATTTAAGGAGAGTGATGTGGATTGGCCATCGAGATGGGATGCCTATCTTGCCACAAGGGATGATCAAATGCATTGGTTCTCAATACTGAATGGCTTAGAGTCTATTCTTGTGATCTCTGGCATACTGGCAGTCATTGCGTGGCGGATTCACCGTGATATTTTTAATTATACCGATCTCGAGACCCAAGTTAGAACTCAAAAAGCGACAGGATGGAAACTCATACATAGTGATGTTTTCAGGCTACCATATAATTCAGATCTTCTTTGCGTCCATGTTGGAACTGGAGTTCAGATTCTTGGAATGATTCTTGGAACTATGCTTTTAGCCATTGTAGGACTTCTCTCCCCTTGTAATAAGGTAGATCTTATTACAACCATGCTTTTGCTTTGGATCCTCATGAGCCTGTGTTCTGGTTACGTGTCTGCCCGTCTTTACAAGATGTTTAATGGTTCGGATTGGAAGAAACTTGCCCTCAAGACGGCCTTCACGTTCCCTGTTGTCATCTATATAATCTTCTTCATGTTAAATGCTCTCTTATGGAATCAGAAATCATCTGCAGCCTTGCCATCTTGGGCAATGTTTGTATTGGTCTTTCTATGGGTTGGAATCTCAGCCCCACTTGTCTTTGTGGGAAGTTATGTTGGATTCAAAAAGGAAGCAATTGAAAACCCTGTGAAGACCAACTCACTTCACAGGCAAATCCCACGACAGCCCCGGTACATGAATCCGATCTCCATCACTTTGATTGGAGGGATACTCCCCTTTTCAACCGTCTTCATCGAGTTGTTCTTCGGCCTTACCGCAACTTGGCTAAATCAGTTTTATTGGTTCTTTGGCTTCCACTTGCTGGTTTTCATCATCCTTGCTATTACTTGTGCTGAAATATCCATCATGCTTTGTTATTTACATTTGTGCAAGGAGGATTATCGCTGGTGGTGGCGATCATACGTAACATCGGGTTCGGTCGCTCTTTATCTCTTCCTCTACTCTATGTTGTACTTTTCCATCTCCTTGGAGATCACAAAGCCTGTCTCTGTGTTATTGTATATAGGGCACATGTTAGTTGCTTCATATGCTTTCTTTGTGCTAACAGGTACCATTGGATTCTTTGCATGCTTTTGGTTCACAAGAGTTATCTATTCCTCTGTGAAATTTGATTAGCATGGTTTTTGTTTCATAGCTCTTTTCTTCTCCTTTGATTTTCCATTCAATTACTGGATATTTTTTTTATGTACTAAACTTGAGAAGCTGAAGTTCTATGTAGTTGACTGGGAATTTTTGCTAGTTCTGTTATTTTTTCAGGACAACTAATTTAAATCTTGATGGAGAATATATGTCCATTACTGCTAGACTAAGTCCATTTTGACATTTGGCACAAGTTTTGTTGTTTTGTGTGGGAGAACCCGGCACTTGTTTTAAAAGAAAATAAATTATTATACTTTAACAAATTTAGGTTAAATAATTTATTAAAATTTAGATTGATTTTTAAAATTTTAAATTAATAAGTCACATTATAAAATTATACAAATAACATTATTAGAGGGTTTTTTAGTACCATTTATTAATTTTAACCAGTATTCATGTATTATATATGTAATCATTTTTAAAAAAATACTACTTACTTTCCTAAAAATGTGCATTAAAACAAGACTTAGTTGAAATATTCAAACGAAACAAGAAAAATCTTCAAAAATGGTAGCAAGCAGCCATAGTTTTTTTCCTTTCCATATTAATTTTTGGTCTTAATGTGTATTAATTTGAATACATCTCACATTTTCTTAGCACGACAAATGAAGATTTGACTCTCCAATTTTACTAGAAAAATGAAATGCCGATTACCTCTGAGTAGTGGTGATTTTAGTTTGGTTTTTGTTGGTTTTGTACCAAACCGACAATTGAACCGATATCTTTGGTTTTCAAAAAATTGATCCGATCTAATGTTCAATAAAATATAATACTATTGGTTCAGTTTTCAATTGGTCCTGGATTCGATCCATGTCCAATTTTTTTTTTAATATATCAAAAACATTTTTCATAAAAAAAAAATTCACAAACAACATTTTTTTAAAGGTCGGAAGTATTTTTTGACTTATTAAAAATTATTTAAAGATGTTTTTACTTGAAATATGAGTGAATTAAGAAAATCTTCAAGACTTTGGGAAATCATGGATGAAATATGATTTTATATGACTTGTTGACAAAATATAATATATATATATATATATATATTTCGGTTTAGGTCGGTTATTATTGATTTTTTAAAAATGAAAATTGGAACCGATTCAATATTTTTAATTTTTTCAAATTACAAATCGATGTCTCATTTTGTGCTAAAAAACCAATCCGATCCATTGGATTTGATTGATTCGGTTCGATTTTTCGATTTTTCAATTTTTTGTTGCACCCCTACCTCTAAATTATACTTTCACATTATTATGTTGATATACATATTCAAAGCCATATTCTCAATTTGATTTTTTTTAGAAAAAGGAAAAAATACTTTTTTGTTTTTGGTCCCTAGATTTGATGTGTAGTTCCTATTTGATTCATGAGTTTTAAAATCAAACATTTGTACGTGCATATTTCATTGCTCTATTTTGGTCTATAAGGTGATAAAATCGTTAATTATTTGATGTAATATTAACTAAGATGTTAACTATATTACTTTTAAATTTCAATATATATTAATGACATGGATTATTTTGGTTTTGATGTAAATTAAATTTTAAAATAAATCAATTGTAAAAGTAAATTCAAAAGTCAAATAAATACTAAAATAAAGTATTATTGAAATGTCAAAGATAGAAGTGTCTAAATCAAAATTGTTGATTTTTAGTCCAAATTAGGAGTAATTTCAGTTTTGTGTCAAATCGACAATCGAATCGATAATTCTGGCAATTGAGTTTGAATTATTGTCTAATAAAAAACAAAATCATAAGTTCAGTTTTCGATTTTAAATTAAATGAGAATTGGATTTTTTTTTTTTTTTTTTGTCTCATTTTCAATTTGATTTTCAAGACTTTCATTTTTTTATTAATAAAAAATATCATTTCTAAAAAATAATAACATAATCTTAATAGTTTTTTGCTTTATAATTCACATATAAATTATATCAAAATATTTTGATTTTCCCTTCGTATTAATCGATTTGGTTTTATGTTAGTTTTTGCATAAAAATACAGAATAGAACCAATTAAATTCAAATTTGTAAAACATCAAAATGATGTAATATTATTATAAATAAACCGAACTTAAATGAATTTAGATCGGTTTTCTTCGGTTTTTTCTTTTCCCCCTAGTCCAAGCTTGGTTATAGTTCTTCAAGATCAACGTCCTCCGAGAAGAAGGGAAGATGAAAGCGCAGACTGTAACTACAACCACCATTTTCAGTGCTCTCTTCTTCTTCTTCACCCAATTCCCGCCAGTTTTCTCCGTCACTAATCCACAATGCAAGGCGTGGCTTGTACAATCAATTCCCACCGATATGCCCCAGCTTCAGCGGATTCAAGGCGTTCTCTCTACTCGTAAATCTCACACTCATTTTTTCCAATTTATTTTGATTATTTTGGTTAATTTTAGATATATAGAAACTGTGAGATCTTGTTCTTAGGTTTTTTGGATTTTCAGGGGATGTATTTGTTTGGTTAGCTGGAAACTCGACGAAGCGTTTGGATATCATTGCTCAGTACTGGGAATTACTAGCTGGTCCGGACGATTCTCGCTCGGGGGATTATGGTTATTCGAATGAGGATTTGAAGAAATTTGGGGCTTATCGAGGTTATGATGTTTATTCAGCTATAGAGAAAGCTGCTGATCGCAATGTCAATGTCAGGTAGATTGAATTTGGTTTTGGTGTTGCTTTGGCAATAATTTAGGGTTCATAAATGGAAATGATTCAAATACTGATTGGAAGCTGCTTTGGCGTTGACCTTACGAACTTGTAGTATTCAATTATATGTCGTTAAAAATATATACTTCAACCATCATTGTAGTAGTCAAAAAGGATTTTGGGAACTAAGAAGTTATGAGTTTATTTCATGAGATTTCTTTCGTGAGAATAGTCAATGTGTGTGTAAACTGTTTTGACAATCAAATGCCATAGCAGACGTTTGTTTCGTAAGAATAGTTAAGGTGCATCTAAGATGCTACCGATATAAAAAAAAAAAAACACACCTATATTTCACTCCTTGAAGATGATAATATCAATATGTAAGTTTTAAGACTTCTTATTGCTTTGCTTTTAGATGTAGACGAATTCAGATTTGACCTTTGGCTTAGTTCAACAATTGCTGGATATTGATATTTGAGATGGTAATTAGTACTAGTTATGATCTTTGAATTGACCGGGTTTAACCTATTTAAGTATATATTTTTAAGTTCTTCATTATGTCAATTAATTTCAGAGCTTTTCATTATGTAGGCTCGTATCTCATTCAGGGGTATATCCCCACTATGGAGAAGAACCAGCCAACTTAGCTTCTGGCAGGCCAAACGTGAAGAATGTAACTTTATTACTCGGTGATTGGTATGGGTCAGGCATAGTTCATTCCAAAGTTTGGATATCTGATGATAAAGATGTGTATATAGGATCTGCAAATCAGGATTGGAAATCTCTCTCACAGGTAAGCTGATACTGGAAGCAATGGGAAAAATAGAAGCACAAAAAAACGAAAAGTATAGAACTGTAAAATATTTGATACTACCGTTGTTGAACAATTTTTTTTGAATTCTTCAGTTTTCTCTTGCATTGGCCACAGAAGTATTATTTGATGTTAATTATTTGATGATTCTAGGTGAAGGAACTCGGAATTTATCTTACTGGCTGCCCAAGAATAGCAGCTCATGTCAAGGTTTATTTTGATAATCTATTGAAACTCGCATTTCTTAATAGTACAGATTACACAAGAACAGTATTTGACCATCAGTGGCAGACACGTAGAAAAGTTCCTTGCTGGTCATATTTTATTGATCGTGAATCTAGATGCAGGCAAGTTCAGCAGTTTATTGTATCTTTCTTCTTACAGAAAAAATGCATTTTTGTTTTTAATTATTTTTATTTACAGTGATTAGGTTTTGGGAACTGAGAAAAGATCCAAGGATCTCTTTCTCTTGCTCCTGAAGGAATGTTTACATCGAGAGACAATTGTCAAGAATTTATCATTTTTCTTTTAATAATTAATCAATCAATGCATCTCCAATATTACAAACTTACCAAAGAAGGGGGAAAAGTCTGAAAGAACCTTCAGTTTTACAAACTTATCAGAGGAGGGGTAAAAGGGTCATTGCAGAGGGTAGTTAGTTGTCCTTGCTATCCTGGGTAGTGGAAGCGTGAGCAAGGGAGGTAGTTATAGGGAGAGAAGTTTATTGGGTGAGGTATGGAATATTTTGTGTAGGCTGAGAGCTTAGGGAGAGGATAGCAGCTCCTCTTTAATCCTGCTGGTAGGTTATCTTGTTCTTTTGATTCTTCTTGTAACTTGGAAGCAGATTGTAAATATATAACCTCTTTGGTGAATAGAGAACTCACCAAGGTTGATTTGCTCTGTTCTTGATAGTGTTTTTGGGCTCTGTTTGTGTGAATTTTAGGGAGGAGGAACCGATACCTTGCAGCATCTCTTAAGATATCTGATTTGCATTTTTACTCTTCTTGTGTTTTTTACTCCTATTGTAATTGATCTATTCAGTAAGACTGGTGTTTTGAAAGTGAAACACAATGAAATTGGTGTAAATGAAACTTTTGGGGGTAAGAATTAAATTCTGTAACAGTCAAACATGAGCATAGTTCAACTAGCATAAAACATGTGCCCTCAACTAAAAGTAAATGTCAGTAATTAAAAAATATTATAAATACTGATATGTGTATGTTTCTTGTGTATGTATGCTCCTCAGTGTCCTTTAGTTTCCCCTTGGGCATTTAAATGACAAGTGAAGACTGGATCTGTTTCTATCCTCTTATTCTTGAATACGGATCTATTTCAAGAAATATAATTTGGTATAAGGTCATAATTCTATGCCAGATTTACAAATCAGAAATGGGAAATGGATATCAATCTCCTATTTTTGTAATTCTCTCAACGGAAAGGAAAGATTAAGAACACCGAGCATACATACACATATCAGTATTTTTAATATTTTTGAATTACTGACTTTTGTTCTGTTTTACTAGGACTTTTCATGGTACAACTTACCATTAGCGTCACATCTTGATAAGAACTTATCTTGGTATTATTCAATAAGGAAGTTTCGAAAACTCCTCAATCTCGTCTCAAGGACCTAACTTCTTACACCAATATAATTCTCTATCATTTACAACACTAAGCTAGTGTTTATATAGGCATCTAGCCAACTAACTCTAGTTAACTAAACTACCTAAGATGTGGTCTATCACTCTTAGCATTTCTTTGTAATAATGTTTTTTGAGTTCAACAACAAGGAGAGGGAAGATTCAAACTTATGATCTCTTGGTTATGAACACACTTATGTCGGTTGAGCTATTGGTCTTGTGATGATTATGTTCACTGTTAACATTACTCCATTGCAGGTCACCGCTACCTCCATATGTGGAGTTTCCTCATATATTAGGGTATCCATCCATAACAGATCCATACGCATTCGAATTATCTATCCAGACTCCTGGAAGCAGCTTTTCAACCGTGCTGCCTCACTCTTCCTATCTTTCTTTCGCTCCTCCAGAGGTATTTGACTATTCTGTCACCTTTTTGGGGTTCAGCTCTTTATTTCTCTCCTGCAATATAAAGTCTAAAGGCTGATGGTTTTAATAAGCATGAGGTGTAGAAAGAAGGCAGAAAACTTTGAGGTCGACATGCTATTAAAAATTAGTTACTAGTATGTTATATACTCAATATTTTGGAGCATGACATGTGGAAATTAAGAGATATAGTATTTAAAGATGTAATTGAAGGGACGCCCTGCTTATATTAAAATATCTTATATAGAGCTTGAGAAGTTGTGAAGTAAATTTATCCACGTTAAATTATTTTCATGAAATATTAATTTTACTTTAAGTTCGAGCTGCCTAACTTACTAAAGTGAAGTATCATTGGTTTTGTTGTTTAACTTAATTTTAAGCAAGATGTTTATCTGCTGAAGGTCATATGTCAGATTTAGAGGCCAGTAAATTAGGCATCCTAAAAACCCATGTTTCCTTCTAGGTATAGAAAGGTGGTAGGGTAAAAAAAATTCCTAGGATGGGGGTGTTAGATGCCTTGACATTTTTATATGCCACCAATTAGACATTCCCATAAACAAATATGGAATCAGATGCCCATGGCCCATGGGGCTGGCGTTTGAGATTCCTTCAAAATAGAAACCAACTCGAAGTGTTTCGATGGAGCTGATAAAAAAGAAGCCGGTTAAGTGGAAATGCATGTTCACATGTTTGTGGGAGACCAAAATGGTTCCAGTGGGAAAGAAAACCAACAGAGCTCCATTTTTTTTTATAGGAAATGAAAACTTTTTATTGATGTATGAAAAAGTACAAAAGTCCCATCGAAACTAGTTACATAAAACTATGTCATTGAGAGATCGAAGTATAATATCATAGTTAAAAACTTACAAAAAGGAGGGAGACATTGGCTCCAATATAAAGATGTGTAAACAATAGATTTATTTTGATATACAATAGCGCACTGAGAATTGTTGAAGAAGCGGTTGTTTCTCTCCATCCACCACTTCCATAAATGTATTGAAATATGTTAAATCACCTATCAACCCAAAAACTTAAGCTAATAGGTTAAAGTATTTTTTTCTTTTTTCGAAACCTATAATTTATTTTTATAAATCAATACTCTCCTTCACTTGTGGGCTTGGACGTTTGAGAATGTTCATTAAGTGGAAATCAATATGAATTAGGGATGAAACGATTCGGTAGGAAATTTGAATACAATTTGATACCACGTTGAATTATGTTAAATCACCAATCAACCCAAAAGTTTAAGGTAATGGGTTGAAGTAAATTTAATTTTATCCTTCATCCACTTTGAAATCATTTGCAGTCCACAGCTATTGTTTGGCAGGTACCAAGCTGATGAACAGGCATGGTTAGACACAATTAAATCTGTTAGCAGTGGAGCAACGCTTAGGATTAGTACCATGGACTGGCTGGGTCAGTCTGAATTTACCACACCAACTATTTACTGGTCGTCCTTGTCATCTGCAATATCAGAGGTAAGTTTCAGCGTGATTTACTTGCCTGCATCTGTGGTTAAGGATATAATGTACTGCCATTTTATTATAAGAAAATGGTATAGAAAACATAGTACGGTTCAGATCATTATTAGGTTTGTGTCTATTTGGTTTTCAAATTTTATAAGTGTTTAATTGGTTTGTTCTTAAATTTTCAATTTTATATCTAATAGGACTTAAATTTTCATTTTTGTGTTGAATAGGTATTTGACTTGTTTGATGATTTTAAAAATTTCTAGATCTAGTCAACATTCCTAATTTTTTGTCTAATAGTATGTAACTTTTAAAGATTTCAAATATTCAAGAGACCTTAGAGATACAAAAGTTGAAAGCTTATGAACATAGACATTTTTTAAGTTTGAGAACTTATTAAACACAAAATTGAAAGTTTAGGGGTCTAGTAGATACTTTTTGAAGTTCACAAACCTATTAGACACAAATTTGAAAATTCTACAACCAATCTCGTAACTGTTAACTTCATCTATAGGGTTGGGAGACAATCTCTTATGGAGCAGTTAATCTTAAAAAAACATTTAACAAATGAAAAAGTAACAAAAACTTAAGGCGTGTGTTTGATAATAATTTTATTTTAAAAAATCAAGCCTAAAAATATTATTTCCACGGATTTTCTTAATTTGTTGTCTACATTTTAGATGTAGTTTCAAAAACCAGGTCAAGTTTTGAAAATTAAAAAAATAGTTCTTAAATTGTTCTCGTCTAGGAGTTAAGATGTTCTCTTAAGAAAATGAAACCTATGTTATACAGATTTTATAAAAAAACTAGTTTAACTTAAAAAAAAAAATTTAATGAATTGGTTATCAAATGAAAGCATGGTTGATAATAGCATCCTCTACATCCCAACTTCAAGCCTTTCAATACTGAGGCCATCTTCTACAATCTGGTAGGAAATGGCTTGTCTTCTAGATTTTGAATCTTGACAAAACCATTTATTGTTATAGGTCGTCTTCTCAAAAAATGCAACTGTGAAGTTATTAGTATCATACTGGACGCATTTTGTCGAGAACACGGATCCATACCTCAAGTCTCTCCTCTACTCAAACATCCTCTGCAACTCTTCAAAATACAATGATTGTTTTGGCAAAGTCGAGATCAAGTACTATGTTGTTCCCGGTTACGAGGAAACAGGACCAGCGCGTTATCCAAACGGGACGAGAACGAACAATAGATATCCCAGTTTTACCAGAGTTCAACATGGAAAGTATGCAGTTAGTGATGTTAGAGCACACATAGGAACAAGCAATCTTGCATGGGATTACTTTTATGTAACCTCTGGTGTAAGCTTTGGAACATACAACCCAGCCATTGTTGAGCAACTTCAAGAAGTGTTTGATGCTGACTGGAATTCTCCTTATACTGTTCCTGTTAAAGCCATACAGGATGGCTCTACATTTTCCAGCTGATTTGTACTTGTATGGAGGCTTAATGGAACTGCTAGGAATAAGCTGCAATTCAAGTGGCCCAATTAGTTCAGCTCTTCATTTGGTTGTTTGTGTTATAGATTCAGTTTAGATGTTTATGTTGGAGGATATTACAAGTGTGTGCTTTTGGCAACTAAAATGGGGTTGGAAGCACTTTTGAGTTATATATATATAGCTCAACAATATTTGTAACATTTGAAAGTATGAAAATTCGAACCCATAAACTTAAGGCCATAAACACATACTTCATGATAGTTGAGCTGTATTTTTCGTGGGCGGTTATTGAACAAAAATAGTTTTGTAGAATTCTTAGATAATATCTGTTGCATTGGTAGTACTAGTAAGAATTTGAAATATGTTCAATTGTGCAGGTTGACAATACTAGCCATGATTAATGTGAATATTTATGCCCTTTAAGTATAAAAGGTGATCTGGTTGGTAGTTTGAGGTTATGGAGAGGTTTCAAGTTCAAAACCCACGAGTGAATTTGATTGTAAATTTTTTTGTTGTCTTCAAGGTCTGAGCATTGAAATGGCAGGAGTGTCTCAAGTATATAGTGGGATGAAACTTCGATTCACTAGTCATAAAAAAATGCAGGGATAAAAAATAACAACTTTTTAGATGAGAGATTGGATTCCTTTCTTTTATTTTTACTTATGTATGTTTGTTAATTACTTCCTTGAGTCATGAATAGTTTTTCTTTTCAACTATAATTAGAGAAAATTTGAATTTATGTTATTTTAGTTGTGAATAATTAATATGATACTCGAATCTCTTCTTAAATTTAAATAGAAAACGATTAACATGTTATATATAAACAAACGATTACCGTTTTTTTCGTTAGATTAAAAAAATGAAGTAAATATGCCAAATAAATAACATAATATTCATATTCATAAAAATGCACAAAATGCAGAACCACAAGGCACAAACGCTGGACCGGGTTCTCAGATTGTTGGGCCACTTCATAGTTGGGCTTGGGCCCAATCACATAGGAGCCTGCGGCCCAATCCTCTGAAATCCGCGCCGAACGAAATGGGGCTAGTTTCCCTCCAACCAAAAACACCATGACCAAGATAGTCGCAAAATCTCTGCATCAAGAACGGTTCTCGCCGCAATACAGAGCAAAATTTTCTTGAATCACTCAAATCAAATGTTGTATGCGCTTTGAAACTTCGATTGAAACTTGAAAGTGCGTTCTTAGATTCGGAGCATCAGAGACGAGAACGAAGATTGTGAAATCTCGGATTATTCTCACCGATTTCCAGAAAGGCAGGGAAAGATGCAGAGATTGAAGGCTCTGGAAGCAGTGAAATCTTCATTTCAGCGTTTTAGTTCGTTTTCTAACCTGAGGAGAAGCTTCTCTGCTCTACCAAACTATGTTCAAACTGATGATCTTTCGGACCAGGTTCGTGCTCGGAGTTTCGAATGCCGAAATGGCCTATTTCTATCTGCTTTTATCTCCTAAACTTGATTCGTTTTCGGAGGAGCTTACTGAACAGGTATCAGTTTTGTTCTGAGGAGTTGTTTATGTGATGTTTAGGTTTTAGTGGAAGGAAGGCCGAAATCAAGAGCAGCTATTCTCAATAGGCCATCAGCTCTTAATGCTCTCACCACTTCCATGGTTATCTTTCTAGTTTTTTGATCTTTGTTTTCTTGAGTTTAGTTTGTTTTGTTCATAATTGCTTCCTCGTTGAAAAATGTAAAACTAAGAGCTGTGTTTGTTACAGGTAGCTCGGCTGAACAGGCTCTATGAGTCGTGGGAGGAAAATTCTGATATCGGATTTGTCTTGATGAAGGTGTGGATTGCTTTGTTGTAGATTCGCACATTTTCAACTTTGAAAGCTTTATCCGACTTAAATCTTTCAAGTTTACTTTACTGTGTTTGGAGCCTCTTAATTTGTCTGGAAGTTATTTAAAGTTTACCTTGCATTTAATTATTCGCACTTGGTCTACTTCAATACCTGAGCAATGCCATTTTATTTTTATGAAGGGTAGTGGCAAGGCTTTTTGCTCCGGTGCAGACGTTGTCGCGCTTTATCATTTATCAAATGAAGGTGAGATGTATTTTGATGTTTGGAATCGAACTTACCGAATTGATCATTGGCATTAATTAAGGTGGTCATCCGATCATGATTCAGTTTGACTGTTAAGCATTGGAAATCCTCTTAGGCATCAATAGGCATTGATCGTATGATCATTAATGTTAATTTCATGTTCATTCCTAACTAATCATTATGAAGGGCAAATATTAGCAGTTTCTCACTCAATTAATCATATTATCAGTTTCTCAGTGTATTGAAAATAATTTGGAATTGAGAGATGAGTGGAAGTCAAGATCAATACCTTGCTAAGGTAATCATGAAAGCTTTCTTCTATTGGCAAAAAGTAAGAAAGGAGGCTATTAGCAATTAGCGAAAATGTTTCGGGTTGGAGTCCCAAATTGAGACAGGAAGGCCTCACTCAATTCTAAAACTTCCCTGCCTTATCCTTTTTATCTCAAAATTGATCTAATTCTTATTCTTAGAAATTGAATGAAGGGGAAAAGCTCCACACCGTCTTGGCCTTTGCTTTGAGAATCTTGGAAGGATAGAAATGAGTAATTGAACTCAGTTGTTCTCTCTTTCTATCATAAGAAACTTCACAATAAGTCTTTAATGCTCCCCCTACTAATACATGTCACACACTTGATTGTTTTTTCAAGTAATATAATGTAAATTAGTTGAACTGGAATCAAATTTATATTTCCTGATGACTTTGGATTCGGATTTCATCCGCTATCACATTTACTTTTTCCCTTTTATGGCTTAGACATGCGGCTAACTAAGACATTTAGATAAACAAGAGAAGTAATGGCATAATGTTTAGCACCAGTTTGGTTAGATGAAGTAGAGATTACTTTGATTGAAGGTTCAATGTCACACTACATAAATCTTTCCCACGGTTGGTCCTTCTTTTAGACAATAATCCACTTCCATTGATTTTATTGTTTTCATTACTTGTAACTGAAAAAGAAGGTTTTTATCATCTTGCATCCAGTGTAAGGTGCTTTTAAATGGGGATTCATTATCTCATGCAAATAAGTTAGAACCTGAAGACTATCCCTCTTCTTTTTGGGCACAGGGAATATTGAAGACTGCAAGAAGTTCTTTGAGACATTGTACAAATTTGTGTATCTTCAAGGAACTTACTTGAAGCCACATGTGAGTATCGACTCTTCACGTCCTCTGTTAAGATGTTCTGCATTGCTCATTAGTCCATGATTTTTTTCTGTAGACCAGGGTTACTGTTGAGGTTAAAGAGAGTTAATTAAGTTCGCATTTTATGGTCTTTCTGTATGCTCTTTATGTATTTTTTCCCCTTTGCATTTTGTTCGCATATGTATTTGTGTGTAAACTTTACATTGCCTTTAAAACTTTGTAACCTGCATTTATTAGGTGGCCCTGTTGGATGGTATCATGATGGGAGGTGGGGCTGGAATTTCCCTTCCAGGAATGTTCAAAGTGGCGACTGATAAAACTGTAAGTGAATAAAGGTGCAATAACCTTTTTGAGATGTTTTCTTTCTAGATATCTAGATTTTTTTTTTTTCTGTCATTTCTCATTATACATGCCTTATAACCTGATATGTGAGTAAATGCATCTAAGTATTTGAAAATGAAGAAATTTGATTAAACTAGATGAATGTCAATAAGTGTTTGATAGCTAAAACTTGAGTAAGATAGTATCAATATATATATTAACAAGATAACATTCCATTGATTGATGAAAATATTCAAAAATTGTTTGAAGAAACAATCTCCCGAAGGGAGAGAAATAAAATGAAGGGAAATACTTACAAATGTATGATTTCAACTACAAAAGTTGTGTATTCAATGAACGCGTTTATCTGAATGTATATTATCTCTCTGAATCAGATAGATAGCACATAGCAGTAGCCTTTCTGCACAAATTTCACAATTTTATAATTCTGCTGGATCATGCAGTCTAGGCTTTTTTTTCCTTCAAAATAACATATCAAACTATTCCTATGCAGTACCAGCACAATTAAGTACAGGAAAGGACAATCACCTTTTTCAAACTCCTCTAATTTTTTAGAGTTGCTTGAAATTGGAAATATACCCATTTTATTTCACTCTTCATTTCAAATTAGCATTTCAAATTAGCAAAAGCAATGTGTCGAGTTTCCACATTTCTTCTTCTCTGTCTTACTTACATGTAATTGTTACAGGTTTTTTCTCATCCTGAAGTTCGAATGGGTTTCCATCCTGATGCTGGAGCTTCCTTCTATCTTTCTCGTCTTCCTGGCTACTTAGGTACTGTTATTGGATTGGTGTTTAAAAAAAAAAAAAAATTATTGTATTAGTTTTTTTTTTTTTTTAATTTTTTTTTATTAAGGCATGGATACTTAGGTACTGTTATTATTATTCAAGTTGTGCGTCATCTTGATTTTGTGACTTTTCTCCCTCAAACGTATAAACCTGATCAACCATTTTAAGTTGGATGCAACAGATTAGTTCAATTGGAAGATAGAACTTTTAAAATTAATTCCGAAGTAAATTCCTTTCGTGGACAAAATGCAAATTCATTTTTCTAAATATTGGATATACCTTGAGAAATGGGATCCTGAAATTAGTGCACTGACGAAGATTTTTCATGGTTGGCTTTTCTCGTAGTTCAAAAGAATGCCAAAAAATATGAAAATGAACATCGATGTGGTAAAGCTATTTATTTAAGTGAAAGTTTTCCTGTTAAGATCATATGGCAATAATGGTATATTTGGTAAAGAGAACCACGAGAATTGAGTTCAATCCATGGCGGCCAACTTCATAGGATTAATATTCGTACGTGTTTCCTATCAACCAAATGTGGTAGGATCAAGGATCAAGTAATTGTTCAACGAGATTGCATAAGCTGGCCCAGACACTCACAAGTATTAAAAAAAATTGTATATTTGATTGAGTAATTCATCCAAGAGAGACAAATGTAATTGCATGATTTTCTCTGCTATCCCTGATTTGGTTCATATATGATAGCAGTCCCTATATTTAATTGCTATAAGCTTGATTTAGCCTAAAAAACAATAATTTTTCCTGGACAATTTTCTTTTTTGCAGGGGAGTACCTGGCTCTAACTGGTGATAAACTCAATGGGGTGGAAATGATTGTCTGTGGCCTTGCTACACACTATTCGCTTAATGCAGTTTGTTTTCTGTTCCTTCATCCTTTTTTATTTTTCATTCTCATTTATTCATGGCTTGTAATGATTAATATACAACTCTGGTAGAGACTTGGTGGGATTGAAGATCGCCTTGGTAAAATGATAACAGACGACCCTTCCGTCATAGAATCAACTCTTGCTGCATACGGTGATCTTGTCTACCCGGATAGGAGAAGTGTTCTTTCCAAGTACTGTTCTTTCTTTCACACCTTTTCTCTTTGTTTAGATTAAGTCCTAGCCATTATGGATGTCAAATTTAATACAAATTTCACCGATTTCAACTACTTTGATCTGTTCATCATCAACCGGCAATGGGACGGAATTCATTTTTCATGGCCCAATGTTCGTGTTGATTTATGGACATTTCTTATGCCATTTCGTATCATAAACACACATAAGTGTGGACCTCATTTAGGTCCTAGTTTTCCACTGGACATTGTTCTTTTCTTGATTTTTTTTTTTTGTAGGAAATGGAATTTTTTCATAATAAAGACTATGGAAGATTACAATAAACTTCTCCAATGAGACAATAAAATGTCAATGCTTTAATCACAGAAAGGGGGAAATCGATAGCTCCAAAAAAAGAAGATAGATATGTGACTGATTGTTGTTTCTTATCTGTGAAGAGTCTGTCTCTGTCATTCTGCTCAAGCCTTAACTTCCAACAAAAGATAATATATGCCATTTCTTCTTGATCCTCATCATATCTAAATCTCTTTTGTTCCACAGGCTCGATGCTATTGATACTTGTTTTTGCCACGACTCGGTCGAAGAAATTTTGGAAGCCTTGGTAAACATTATATTCTGTTTCTAAACCTTTGTAATGAACTTCAGAGCTGAAACCATATGTGGCCCTTAGTCTTAGTTCATTTGCTCTTAGTCTTAGTTCTAAGCAAATGAAGATTATTTTTTTCAAATTAACTTTCCAAGAGAAGTGCCTTACATAATTTAAAACGCACCTTTATGAATCCAAATTCAGTGCTGTAGCCAATCCAGTTCTCTAACTAGCGAAAATTACTCATGTTCCTGGAAACAGAATGGTTCATTTCCTGATGTTTTTTTTTCTTGATCCACTTGTTCAGGAAAAAGATGCTGCTAATTCTTATGATGAATGGTATACCACAACCTTGAAGCTGCTTAAAGAAGCCTCGCCATTGAGCCTCAAAGTTACTTTAAGATCTGTGAGTTCCGCTTGTTTTTTTTTTTTGTTTTTTTTTTATATCCGTGACCTGTCAAGGCCAGTTTTCACGCACCTCGACTAATGTCACGGGTCATACCGCTTGACTCTATAACATTTGGATGTCAAGAAAACCCGTAGGAAATTAATTCCTAGGTAGGTGACCACCATGGATTGAACCCATCACCTTATGCACTCTAAGGCCGTTCCGCTTGGTTTTGTAAATGTCTATAATTTTATTTTATACCTACGGAGTGCTCCGGTTAGCTTATGTGCACCTCGATTATTGAGATAATTTTTGTGTGGTAAATGTGTATTATTCTATTGGGAATACTTTTAACTCTTTAACCTTTATTTTATTCCACTGCACTAATAGATCCGCGAAGGTAGGTTTCAAAGTCTGAATCAATGTCTAGCTCGTGAATACAGGATATCCCTCAACGGAATTTTAAAGCAGGCGTCTCCTGATTTCTATGAGGTAATTAGCTTTCCAAATTCATTTGGACAGTTCACTAATATGTTGTCTTCTAACGTCTTAATTGTGTATGCTTTGATAGGGTGTTCGAGCACGGCTGGTGGATAAAGATTTTGCTCCGAAGGTTCGGATTCCGTATTTTCGTTAAATTTTTTGTTTAAATCTCATTTTGATTTCTACAATTTGAAGTTAGGTTCTGCCCTTCAATTCTTTCAAAATGTTTATTTTATTTCTATAACTATAAAAGAAATAACTATTGAAACAAAATGGTTTTTTTTATAAAATTGCAAATTTGGTTTTTATGCTTTGGAGAAAGTTAGAATTTAGTCTCAATCATTAGACAAATTTAGTATATAGTCTCTGTTATTTATGACAATTAGTTATCCTTGTGTCAAGAAGGTACTTTTCTTTTGTATTTGCTGATGATGTCGATCAAATAATTGATGGGATAAAATCAAGTTGCCATTTTTTAACATATTTGTTATCCAATCAACAATTTAACCTACACTGTTGTCAGAATATAAAACCACATCTTTGATACATATATGACTAATGCTTACCTACTTAGTTCATCATGAGGTTCTATTAAATCATAGAGACTAAACTGTAACTTTTCACAAACTACAGTAACCAAATTTGTAATATACCCTTTTTGAATTTTGGAGATGGTGATTTAAAATATGAGATAAAAAAGAATAAGCTTAAAAGACTGTTTAGAATCTACAATAAGATTTAAAGTGGATGGATTTTAAGGGGATATTTGATAAATAAATTAATATATTGATCCCAAACTTGTGTAGTGGAATCCTCCCACTCTAGAAGAAGTGAGTAAAGACATGGTGGAGTGCTACTTTTCAAGGGCAGGTGAATTACCAGAATTAGAGCTGCCCATTTCATTGCGGGAACCATTCGTTTGAGGCATCCAAATTCAACACTGCCAATGCCCCTATCTGGTGGTGCGTAAAACCCCCAACTCTTCTCTATGGCATAATATTATTATTATTATTATTATTTCAATCACTCATTTTCTCCTATTTTTAGATGAGGAATTTCATCTTTAATGACCATTTTGGTAGGTGTTTTGTTTTCTCCCATCTAATGTATTAGGTCCTTTATTTTTTATCAGTCTCTGAAATGGATTTTCGGCATTTCTTCTTAATCGATTCTCTCTTTTTTTTTCTTTTTTTTTTTTCTTCTGAAAAACTCGTTCATTAAATTAACTAACAACCGAATCCATACAATCACTCTCCACCGTGGAGCCAACAATAGGGGGAGTGGAGAGTATCTTGCAACCTCGATACAAAAGATCTCCTTGACTAGCTTCTTTCCCTTCAATCATTAAATCAAAAAAATATATCTTTTTCACACTTTTTTTTTTTTTTTTTTTTTTAATTCAAATTTTCCACACTATATATTCAAATTTCAGTGTGAGAAGTTGAAATTAATTTACTTTCGTCTTTCAGAATTAATAGATTAATAGATTAGATCTTTGACGGTCAATTACTCCAAGAATTAACAATTTTTTTAACGGGCAAGTATTATAGGGTTAAAACAATTATTATAAAACTTGTCGAGATATATGCTAACTAATGTTAATGAATGGATTTTGTTTATTAGTTTTTTCTTTTTAACATTTCTTTGCTTTTATAATATAATTGTTATTTGTTAATGGTCTTGACTGTTCAATTGACGATTACATAACTCTAAGTTCAAAATTCTTTTTTCATTAATGGTTCCTTTCAATCTCAAGGTCTATTTTCATTATAATATTTGTTAAATACCATTTTGACCCATGAACTTTGAAAAGTTTGATTTTATTTCTTAAATTTTGAGATTTGCTCTATTTTAGTCTATAAAGTTTCAAAAGTTCGATTTAATCTTTAAACTTTGAGAATTATTTTGTTTCAAAACTTAAAATTGATCTTTAGAATCTTTTTTTTTTGTTTATTGTTATTTTTTAAAAAAATTATCAGCTTCAATAAATTTTAATAATATGTTCACGTTTTGCGTTTGTATTAAAATTATTGAATCACTTTTGATTTATTTTGCTTGCAGCTTTACTTTATAGTTAAGGTTTTTTTTTTTTTTTTTGTAAGTAGACTAAAATTGGAAAACTTTTGAAAGTTTAGGGACTAAAAAAGAATAAATTTCAAAATTTTGGAATTAAAATTGGACTTTTTAAAGTGTATGGACCAAAATGGAACAAATATCAAATGTCAAAGTTCATTTTAAAATAAGTTAATGTTTACAAAAAAAAAAAAGTTATACTTTGATTAATCATCAGATCTTTGAATTTAATTAATGTAGTTGATGTTCTCACATGCTTTATTTTATGTCCTCTTTCATATTCATTCCCATTCAAACCTCATTTATCATTTTTCAGATTAAACAATGTTTCATTCATTAGTTTTAAATAAGCTTCAAACCAATTTATGAGTGAAAAGTGGCTTGGTTGTTGACAAATTCATGCATGAGATGCCAATTTAAAAAACAAATCACTGCAAAATAGTGATAAAAGAAAGGGAGTTTTGGAAAGGATCTTCACTTCGTCACTTGTGAATCTGCATTTGAGATGCCACCAAGACAAACAGCTAACTTAATTGAACATGAACCTTTTTTTTTTTTTTTTTTTTTTTTTTTGCATTTATTTTAGCGTCAATATCGAAGTTCATTGCCTCTATCATCATTTTGAAGGATGACGACATGGAGTTTTTCGAAAGAAATTATACAAATGATCAGATTACAGTCATAAATTATCAGAAAATGTTGGTTGGTTTTGGTCCTTATTTATTTATGGTTGCAAGATAGAATAGAATCATTTGAGGCGAAGTAGAAGGTACTCGACTTCGACTTCTTTCGTGAGCGGCATTACCCATTCGTCGTAAAGGCGAGACACAAGTGATGGATTAATCTTATACTTTCCTCCACTTGTGCTGTTGAGGGTCACTTCTTGCCCAAACACCATGGCCTTCTTCTCTACTCTCTTCTTTACCATCTCCTCCACTGCTTCAAATGTCAATAGCTTCATCAAAGTATCTCTTTCCTGAAAAAAAAAAAACAGCAAATTAACTTGATTTTTACCCAACCCCTTCCTCTTCTACTGTCACATATGTCAAATAACTATTCATATTATATATAT